>LUCW03001723.1:0-19143 GCA_001586965.3 Sphaeroforma sirkka
GGTTTTATTGAGATTGTCCTCCCAGAGTCTGCTGCAAGCAGTTCTTCCTTTCCATGCAGGGCCTGGAGGCAATCCGCTTCCTAGGCTCAGGATCACTCTGTTGTTGCGTTTAGGGGCGTTATAATTCTTCTATATGTATCCATGTTGCAGTTGAGTACTTACCAGGGTGTGCCGTACAGACTGTTGTCTGTGCTCAAGTGGCCTCGCATACTCAGCAACTTAACTGGCTTGCATATTTAATCGTACGCAATTTTGTACATGTATTTGTGCATATCTTGTCTCTGCTACTAAGTGTATGTACAGAGTTTGTAACAGCCCCAGTCTGATTTTCCTCTGTGATTTATATGTATTTAACAATACATTGGACGTTACCTATACAGTTATAATTGAAACGTACATAGAAAAAAACACCATCACGTCCGGTGTAGGCTTGTCTAAGAGCTACTGTGAATTACAGACTACAGTAGGTCTCTCAATCCCGTCGGTATTGACTGCGTGAAAACATGTGGATGTATGTGTATATTTGGATTTCGAAGTATGTGTATAGCTATTTTTAGATGCATGTATATGTATATATCTTGCCATAGACGTATGTATATATCTATTCACAGATGTATAGATATGCATATTTATAGATGAATGAGTACATATGGACATAGTTGTGTGTGTGAATATTCGAGGGGGGTCACAATCCGCATATTTTGCATATAGTGCCCTGGCAGTCACCAGTCGATACCATGGTTTGCAGGACATGGCTGCTGTGCCTTAGCGTATTAAAGCAACTGATATATACCCATACAATTATGGCCATGAACTACTTGGTTAACATAAAAAACGTAATTACCGTGATACATAGAGCTATAGCTCATACAGAGATATACATAAATAACTCTCAAGCTTATATAGAGGAATCAACACTTAAGAAATAAGGCAATATCGCGTCAAATTCAGTGGCATGAAGAGATTGGGCATACAGGCCGGCCAACAGTTACCGTGAATGCTCTCATTTACGCAAGGTGTCCTTACAAACGATCTTTCCTTCGTTTACATATTGTGTACACAATTGATAGGTGTAAATAGTCTAGGTATCTGTTTCTGTGTATATATTGTGTATATATATATGATGCAGAGATTTTTTTTGCGCAGACAAACGAAAGTTTTGAACAAAACCCAGACGTAGCGCGCAGCGCGCAGCGCGCCATGTATCTTTTATATATAAAAAAACCAACGCTTACGTGAACAAATTGAACTGTTTTTTTTATTTTACCACGACACAGGTGCACAATGCAAAACCACACTCACCAAAAAGTAGCATAAATCACCTATAGTATCCACATTGTGCTCAGATTGGTATTGTAATAGTTGACATTCTGTTACAACCATACCATTGTGTGTTGCCACAGACTTAGTCTCTGCACTTCGGCAGTACAATGATGCAGCGTAAGCAAACGATCAAAGCCCGGCTCCAGGCGGAGCTCGTAGGGCGCTGGACGACCTAATCAGGGGTCGTATAATTAGAAACGTGGCCTAGAGAAAAGGGTCAGCAAACCCTATCTCAATTCATCCCAATATCTACTGAAGCCACTAGCACAACTACTGAAGCTATTAGCACGTATCAACAAACGCAACAAAACCATTGATTATGGTCAAGCAATAGCCTAATATAATTTATTATATATGTGTCTGCATCTACTCTGGTCATAGACGACCATATTCCACCAGCACTACCCATTTCACCGCATGGAATATATCACATGCAAGACGTCGGCATTCATTCTTCACATATTACAAGTACTGCAACTACAACACCTGATGGACCTAATGATCCAACACGTATAATTCAGGAGTTACTTTTATCAACTTTGCAACTGAAAGCGAGTAAATTGTAGACAATGGAAAGGCAGCCATCAGAGAATCACCTAAACAATTCAACGTGGTGCATGCATCAGTCCATTCCTCGTAATGATATCCAAAGTAGATCAGAATAAAGTTCTAGACCCGTACTACGCATATATTTCGATATTAAGCTGCTATGCCCTCATTACAGTTCCAGCAGACACATGTTCCGATTGCTGGCCGGACAAACCTAAAAGCACATCGTGTCTATGGCTTCGAGAGATGCTGCTACATTATGTCGAGAAGAAACATATGTAATAAATGTCGCAAGAGATTTATGAGCCACAACCCAGAGGTATTGGCAGCCCTACCCAATTTGCTCAATTCGAATTCTCTGGCATTTCTGACTTCTCGTAGTTGACTCAATCTGTACAGTAGCTCGCAAACTTACTGCAACAATTTTATGAACATGGCACGATAAATGATCTACATTAATGTATCAAGAGTCGGTATCTGGAGCAATACACAGATACAATGGATTCTTGGTATTCGATAGATTTTTGGTATTCATTATTGATGGCTAAGTAGAAAGCGCTCGGCGATAATGCAATGGTAATTCCGGATTATTCGGCGAAAGCTTTAGAAGTTCTCATTGTTCCACTGATGTGAATGAGTATGGCGGTAGTTCCTTTAGCAATAAGTGGCTAGGTGCTGTGTTGCATGATTTGGCACAAAATGATAGAGCATATTATGATCTACGAATGCAACAACTATTCAGGACAATCATAAAGATGGATCGTGTAACTTTAAAATGCCGAAACAAATACATGGCAGTAAAATGCGGCGATATTTCGGGTCGCTGTTCACAGTAGTAAACGTACATGAGCTAATACTACTTGAAGCACTAATGGAGGACTTGGCCAAACTCTGTGAAAGGCAGGAGTTTCTCAGTGGGTTACATACACAGATAATGTAAATGATGATTATGTTGAACAAAGTGGCTCCAGCTGGTAACTATAAAAGTGAGGCAACCACCGCCAGTGCACCCAAAAAAAAAATGATAGTGGCCTTGAGATGCATACTTTACCACCCACATTTGTATCGAAAGTTATAAAACTGTCGATGATTTAAGATATGGGCTTGATTTGTTGGAAAATTTGAATATAAGCTCGGAACATCCCAAGTTTCGCATTAGACAGTGAATGGGAGGTACCCAGTCGCGGCAAAAGAGGGACAAAAGATTTATTTATTGCAATTAGGTACGGATAAGATTTCATTGCTGAAAGAAAGGGGCGGAATTTCTGTGCTAAAACATCTGAAGAGACATTCTACTCAGTAGATATTCGCCAAATGCAGATGATATATGATGTACATATGACCGGAGGCATAGACTTTTGCTACATATCTTAAAGAATAAAGACTAGTCGCGAAAGCAAACGAGAGTTTGCAGAAAATGCAGCAGAAATAATATTGGAGGAACATTTTCCCAAACCCAAAATTATTTGCTGTTGATCCTGGGCTGCAGCGGATTTGATTGTTAATGTATGTACTTGAATGATATTAAACAGTATATTTCAAAACAAAAATTTAATCGATTCAACTTATCTAGACTACACATACCTGTTATGGCCGCTGACATGAAAGAGTGTCACTATACTTTATGCACCGCTTTTTAAACAGACGTGCGTGATGCTTTTGACGTTTTGTCGATGGTTGGTAGCCTGTTGCAGTTGGTCTGTAGTACGTATTTCTTGAACAACTTTCACTAGAAGTACTAAGTGTTCATGACCACATGCCTAATTTGTAGATAGACATAAGAACGTAAGTTGTAAACTTCGATGGAAATTACTAGGTTTCAAACTATATTAAACTAAAATACAATTTAGTCAGTTAGGATTTAGCAGTGGTAGCTTGTGCAAGAATGATCGGGACTGCTCTTTGTTAAGAGCCTAAATATCCTCGATCACACAGGGCATACCTCTAGCTGTTCTTTATTGAATAATTTTCACTAGAAGTACTAAGTGTTCATGACCACTTGCCTAATTTGTAAAATCAGACATAATAACGTAAGTCACGTTAATACATTAGCTGATATAAATAAAGTTCCATCTGAAGAAAAGTTAAAAAAGAAAAAAAGACTTATTGGATTTTGGAGATTGGCGGGAGGACCAAAATCTATAAGTAGTAGTTCGAGATTATAAAATTTAGTTTATAATATCTACATCTACTAATGTCTCAAATAGGTCCAAGTAGATGAGTCATACCAAATACTCAGGCTATTGGAGCCATCAAAGTGAATTTAGAACACTTTGGAAATATTGGAAAAAGAGCTTGTACTAAATTATTTAAAATACAAATAAAAACCAATGTATTATCTCAATTGATCTTGATATTTTAGACTGACCGGAGGCCGTATTTCTACATCAGTCTATTTAGATGATATAGTTATTTTTACAAAGACAGCACATGAACATGCTAAACTCGTTAAAGAAGTCTTAAAGCGACTTAATCATGCTAAACTTAAGATTAACGAAGACAAGTGTTCTTTTGCTAAAGATACTATACACTTACTTGGCTACAAAGTATCTGCAGCAGGGGTAGAAATTGATCCTGGCAAGAAACAGTTTCTGCTGGATTTATCAACACCAATTACTGGAAGAGATGTGAACTCTGTGTGTGGGTTTGTTAACTTCTTCTCGGATTCGGTACCGCATCTTTCTCATTACTTAAAGCCTTTCAGTCACCTACGGCTGCACAAAGGACATTTGGGGAAAGCTTTGGACTAAAGAATGTGATGATGCATTTAAACTAGTCAAAAGTAAAGTAATGGACGCACCATCATGCAGTACCCTGTGGATGGTGTCCCATTCAAGTAGCAACCGACGCTTCAGATCGAGCGGTAGGTGGAATGCTTTACCAAACGATAAATGGTAAACCGCGCTACATATACAATTTCTTTAGCAAGAGTTATAATAAGAGTCAACGGAATTACCCTACCGTTAAACAAGAGCTCCTTGCTATATAGTTACTGCGCTAAGACAGTTTAAAGACTACCTTTATGGAAGTTACTTTACTGTCGCCTGTGATCAAAAGTCTTTAACATACTTAAAAGATATGAACCCTGATTCACAGTTGGTGAGCCGCTGGCATGACATTATTGCCAAGTTCGCTTTTAATATAACACACATACCAGGAATACATAACCATCTTCCTGACATGTTTCTCTCGACTTGTGCCCGACCACCAGAAAACAGTCAAGGAGTTATTAGCAACCGATTGGATGCTAAATAAGCTAAAATGGTTTAACCTCGCTCAATCACGATGGGGTCCATTTACTGTTGATATGTTCGCCGCAGAACATAACAAACAGGTTTCTGAACATAGGTCGTTGACTCATCCTAAAGGTGATGCATTTCAGCTTGACTTATCAAAAAGCATAATGCGTGGGCTAATCCACCTTGTCAACTTATCGCACAGTTGTTAAATTATGTTAATATTACTAAACCTACCATTACGCTGTGTTGTCCTTACGTAACTCCGACCCATGGATACGTGTGATTTAATTAATATGATTCAAGACGAACCCTATTTATGTCGACCGTGAAACCGACACGTTCTTGTATCAGGATCCTATTCTATTAAGAAGACGCCTGGAAACACACCATTGTTTGTCGCATCGGTCCTGCAGGTACCACTAAGTGGAAACCTCAACCGAATTCTTAGCTAAACTAGAGGAGTCTAAAGAGTTTGAACAAAAGCTCAAGACTCGTACAACACATGCACCCAACAAAATTGCAGTCGAGGTAATGCCGATTGAAACGGCATTAGATCGTAAAAAACATGGAACTAGCTAAGGCCATGGATCAAAAGACTCAAAACTCTAAAGAGAACCTGAAGCTCGCACTCAACTACTTAAAGCGCTGCTTTAAAGAACAGCCAGGAGTTGCGAAACAATCTGAAGAAGATACTTCAACAATCTAATGTTGTCAATTATGTATCTCAGGAGTCTACCCCTCCTGATACTGAGGTTGCCCTTTCCAACAGGACTACATGGTTCATCCAGCCAGCGTTACGCAGAATCTGACTGGACTTTAGAGGAGCTCGAAAAGTAGGAGTTAAAATTATACATAATTTAACGCATCGAGCATATGAGCATACTTATAAAATGGCTATTCGTGCAGGGGCTTGATCACCCCGGCGCTGAAAGAAACCATACGTGAAGTATACCGACGCTGTACTGATTGTGAAAAGAACCAGATCAAGCGATACGGTTGGGCACCCCCCCCAAAAGTGTGACAGAAGACCAAACCGATGCGCTTAGAGTCATAGTCGATTTGGTTAAACTCCCGCGATCCAAGCATACTGGCGATGTATATATCTGTGTTTTCTTATGTGTGTGGCTTCGGGCTATAACTTTGCTTTATGCAATACCGAACAAACGTCCACAAAGGGTGGCGGGGAATTAATGCTATCACGTCTTTAATGACTTCTTGGGTTTCCCCCGAGTACTATGTTCTGATAACGGTAGAGAGTTTTGTACCGACGTAATGGAGGCACTTATAATCAGTATCAGGCATGACCCATAGGTGGTGTTCTCATACAAACTCAAACGCAGGGTGCAAAATGAGACACGTCATAGAGAACTTAAGAAACTCTTGCGTACCGCACTAGACGAATGTTGAGGATATGTGGCCTTATCATTTGAAATGGGTTCAGACTCAAATGAATAATGCATTGAATCCTCAAACTGGAACACCTGTTTCAATATTTCTGTACGCTATAGTGAATTACAAGCAACGTTTGGTTTAGCATGATTAAGTCGCTTTAAGACTTCTTTAACGAGTTTAGCATGTTCATGTGCTGTCTTTTGTATAGATAACCATATCATCTCAAATAGACTGATACGTTATACGACAGTGTCCGCAAATAGTTCCATCATAACTTGTTGGAAGAAAGAAGGTAACATGTGTGTAGTTTCAGGTGCACCTTTAAACTGGTACTTCTTACCTTACCAAGTAAAGGAAAAGTATTTCCCAAGAGGCTCATATATCTGTAGTTGATAGAATGCAGCTTTTAAGTCTATCTTGGAAAGATAGTCGCACCTCCATTTTGCGTAGTATCTCTCGCTTATCTTAGGTAAGGGAAAACTATGTTGCGGAATTAGTTTGTTGATTGGCCAGGTCTAGTACTACTCTTGTTTTTTTTACTAAACGTTCCATCAGATTTATATTGATCGACCGCTAAGAGAGCTAAGTTAACTGGGGTTGCATCATAATTGATTTCGAATTAGACCCTGTTTTAACCAATCTTCGATTTAGGTTTTGACAACGTCTTTGTGTCTCCAACTCACGTAGTTATGTGAAGGACACTTTAACTTAGAGAAGTCGACGTTTGTCAAGTCAAGTCTAACGTACCCATTAGAGAACTTAAACATACACCAGTCAGTTATTGCAATCTTCCTGTTTTGTATAATTAAGTCCATAATTATATCGGTGAAGTGCGGAATCATATCCTTTGCTTCACCTTCCGGAGGTTTAGGTATCTTTAACATATTATCATCTGACTGATCTTTATTCGGGTCCAGCCCATTAGGCAGACCAGTGAGTGTTATACCTAAACTGAGAAGATCAGTCATACCTATAATTAAATCGTATTTCTGAGACATGTCAGTAACGATTAGGTGAGTCTTCACTTCTCTTCTATCTGACAGCATTATGTGTGCATAGTCAATGGCTTGTTCGCAAGTAGTAACTTTGCCATTTCCCAAGATTAAATCAGTTGTTTCGTTATGGACAGCCATATCTGTAGCGTAGGCTACTCGGCATGAGATAGCAGAGACTTCAGCCCCTGGATCAAATAGTGCCATAACTTTTCTCCATTTACGAAAACTGTTTGAAAGATACGTTCATCTCCTTTGGTATAGATTTTATTGAACATTTTCTCATAATCTTGCTCTAGTGCGCACATATGGTACTGTCAGTGCTTAACTTGGACGTCTGGTAAGTCCTTGCAATCCTCTTTGTGCCAACCGTTAGTACCCCTTGCAAGTAGCACACTCTTTTCATATAGTGTCCAAAATCTGGCTTTGCCTGGTGCACACTTAACAGGGTCGTGTCTACCATTCCACTTGCCATTACGTTTTGTGAGGTTGTAACCACACTTCTTGCAAGGCGCTCTCACCTTCTTATCACCTTTCGGTTCGGTAGAAGTAGAGCCAGTACCCCTCCAGTAGTAGTGCGAGGTTTCTTAGTACTACGCGCAGTATTAGTCTCTACTGCGTTTCGCTTAGTGGGCTGGGTGTAGCTCGTGGTACTAAGTACTCTAGTAGAGGAATTGGTATGCTTGTGTACTATCTTCTCAAAGACAGACCAAGGCATAGATCGCAAATCACCATAGGCGATGATGTCATCATTGACTTTCTTAAAGAGGTTAGCTCCCAGAGTCTCCATCATCTGACAAATTAATAAGTATTCGCCAGTATAGGTACGACCACCCATCCGAGTATTCATATGTGTCATATGAGCTAGAGCACCTCGAATAGTGGTATCGTTCGCAAAGAACTTGCGAGACTCTAGAAGTTCACGGTCACGTGCATCTTCAAAAAAAGGTGTTAAGTATATTATCACGCAACTGGTGCCAGGGGTAGGGCTTTCCAGTTGGGCTCATGAGCCTTCAAGATAGTTCGCCATTCACCTGGCTCGCAGAAATGAATAAAGGCATTCATCATCTGCTTATCCCTAAGGCTGGCAGACTCCTTAAGTTGGTCGAAGGCCTTCAGTGTCTCCACTGTACTCTCATTAGTAGAGAAATCGACCTCAGCCTGCGCGTTACCTAGCTGCTTTATAAAGCTTGGTTCTAAGTGTTCACGAGGCTCATGCTCAGTGCTACGGGCTGCTAGTGCCAAGATGGTGTCTATTTCCTTTCTCTTGTTATCGATTAGATAGCGAATGTTATCCGCTTTCCTATCGTCAAGGTCAGAGTCATTCAATAGACGGTCCTCAAGGACTTGCATACCAGAGCGTAATAGCCTGAGACGAGTATGTCTGGTTCTCACTTCCTCATCCTCAGGATTAGAGGGAACTCTCTAACGAGGTACTGGTGTAGCGATTGCCAAAATCGTGATTACCAGGGTTAGTTGGCAAATGAGGGTCGATATTACGAGGATGGTAAGCCTCATCGAGTTCCATACGATCATATCCTCTGACAGGGTTAGGTTTGTCAAGAGGATGGTCGATGGTAGCATCAGAGCTATAGAGATTAAATTTTGAAATATTATCTATCTCGCCAGTGGTAACTGGCTTAGTGGTAAACATACTGGCTGGTAAACCAGTAGGTCTCGGGTTCGAAACCCGGCCCGAATTTTTTTTTTTCTTCTTCGGTATAGGAAGAATATCAGCCAAGTGGGACACGATAGAGGGGTCCACAACTGCTGCTGCCGCTAGCTCCTTCAAGAGCGCTTCAGTGCGGTTCAATTGGCGTCGAGATTGAGAGGATCCAGCCACTCGTTGTCGAGTTATGGCGTCCTCAGCTTCGGCCCCAAGATTTGAGCTGAATGGAATGGCTTCTCCATCGATGGCGAAACCGAAATTTTCGGACAGGTCCAATACTTCCTTTTCACTCCGGATTTGTGCTGGAGTGTCCTTTAGATGTGGAGTTATAATGCCCCCCGACATTCGTATCCACGAATTTTCCAGCCTTTCGACGTTTATCCCCAATATTTGACGGCACGTGGTCAGGGGCAAACTGGGGTCCTGAGCTTCACTCCTAGGTGATACACGGACGCTGGCGAGCCTTTCCGCGGTAGTAGATACCTCTTCTTCCAAGGCTTTAGGATCCGACGAGTCATCCTCAGAATAATCCTCTGTACCAACCTCAGAATTTGCTTCCCCAACAGTATCCTCGGCAGGCTCAACTCCAGACAGGCTAGGTGTTTCCACAGGGACCTCAGGAACCTCGGCAGGCTTAGCAGGCTTAGAGCTAGCGGCTCCCTTGCCTTTAGAAGTACCCTTAGCCATAGTAATTGCTGGATAGTAAATTGATGTCAGACAGTCTAGAAGCAGTACACTACTGTAACTACTATATAACTGAAAAAAATATGTAAACTTCGATGGAAATTACTAGGTTTCAAACTATATTAAACTAAAATACAATTTAGTCAGTTAGGATTTAGCAGTGGTAGCTTGTGTAAGAATGATCGGGACTGCCTCTTGTTAAGAGCCTAAATATCCTCGATCACACAGGGCGTACCTCTAGCTGTTCTTTATTGAATAATTTTCACTAGAAGTACTAAATGTTCATGACCACTTGCCTAATTTGTAAATAGACATAATAACGTAAGTCACGTTAATACATTAGCTGATATAAATAAAGTTCCATCTGAAGAAAAGTTAAAAAAAAAAAAAAAGACTTATTGGATTTTGGAGATTGGCGGGAGGACCAAAATCAATAAGTAGTAGTTCGGAGATTATAAAATTTAGTTTATAATATCCTACATCTACTAATGTCTCAAATAGGTCCAAGTAGATGAGTCATACCAAATACTCAGGCTATTGGAGCCATCAAAGTGAATTTAGAACACTTTGGAAATATTGGAAAAAGAGCTTGTACTAATTATTTAAAATACAAATAAAAACCAATGTATTATCTCAATTGATCTTGATATTTTAGACTGACCGGAGGCCGTATTTCTACAACTTCACGTATGGTTTCTTTCAGCGCCGGGTGATCAAGCCCTGCACGAATAGCCATTTTATAAGTATGCTCATATGCTCGATGCGTTAAATTATGTATAATTTTAACTCTACTTTCGAGCTCCTCTAAGTCAGTCAGATTCTGCGTAACGCTGGCTGGATGAACCATAGTCCTGTTGGAAAGGGCAACCTCAGTATCAGGAGGGGTAGAGTCCTGAGATACATAATTGACAACATTGGATTGTTGAAGTATCTTCTTCAGTTGTTTCGCAACTCCTGGCTGTTCTTTAAGCAGCGCTTTAAGTAATTGAGTGCGAGCTTCAGGTTCTCTTAGAGTTTTGAGTTTTTGATCCATGGCCTTAGCTAGTTCCATGTTTTTACGATCTAATGCCGTTTCAATCGGCATTACCTCGACTGCAATCTTGTTGGGTGCATGTGTTGTACGAGTCTTGAGCTTTTGTTCAAACTCTTTAGACTCCTCTAGTTTAGCTAACAATTCGGTTGAGGGTTTCCACTTAGTGGTACCTGCAGGACCGATGCGACAAACAATGGTGTGTTTCCAAGGTGTCTTCTTAATAGAATAGAATCCCTGATACAAAAACGTGTCGGTTTCACGTTCGACATAGATATGCTCGTCTTGTATCGTATTAATTAAATCACGTATCCATGGGTCGGAGCTACGTAAGGGACAACACAGCGTAATGATAGACTTAGTAATTATAGGTACGACCACCTATCCGAGTATTCATATGTGTCATATGAGCTAGAGCACCTCGAATAGTGGTATCGTTCGCAAAGAACTTGCGAGACTCTAAAAGTTCACGGTCACGTGCATCTTCAAAAAAGGTGTTAAGTATATTATCACGCAACTGGTGCCAGGGTAGGGCTTTCCAGTTGGGCTCATGAGCCTTCAAGATAGTTCGCCATTCACCTGGCTCACAGAAATGAATAAAGGCATTCATCATCTGCTTATCCTTTAGGCTGGCAGACTCCTTAAGTTGGTCGAAGGCCTTCAGTGTCTCCACTGTACTCTCATTAGTAGAGAAATCGACCTCAGCCTGCGCGTTACCTAGCTGCTTTATAAAGCTTGGTTCTAAGTGTTCACGAGGCTCATGCTCAGTGCTACTGGCTGCTAGTGCCAAGATGGTGTCTATTTCCTTTCTCTTGTTATCGATTAGATAGCGAATGTTATCCGCTTTCCTATCGTCAAGGTCAGAGTCATTCAATAGACGGTCCTCAAGGACTTGCATACCAGAGCGTAATAGCCTGAGACGAGTATGTCTGGTTCTCACTTCCTCATCCTCAGGATTAGAGGGAACTCTCTAACGAGGTACTGGTGTAGCGATTGCCAAAATCGTGATTACCAGGGTTAGTTGGCAAATGAGGGTCGATATTACGAGGATGGTAAGCCTCATCGAGTTCCATACGATCATATCCTCTGACAGGGTTATGTTTGTCAAGAGGATGGTCGATGGTAGCATCAGAGCTATAGAGATTAAATTTTGAAATATTTTCTCTCGCCAGTGGTAACTGGCTTAGTAGTAAACATACTGGCTGGTAAACCAGTAGGTCTCGGGTTCTTTTTTCTTCTTCGGTATAGGAAGAAGAATATCAGCCAAGTGGGACATGTTTGAGGGGTCCACAACTGCTGCTGCCGCTAGCTCCTTCAAGAGCGCTTCAGTGCGGTTCAATTGGCGTCGCGATTGAGAGGATCCAACGACTCGTTGTCGAGTTATGGCGTCCTCAGCTTCGGCCCCAAGATTTGAGCTGAATGGAATGGCTTCTCCATCGATGGCGAAACCGAAATTTTCGGACAGGTCCAATACTTCCTTTTCACTCCGGATTTGTGCTGGAGTGTCCTTTAGATGTGGAGTTATAATGCCCCCCGACATTCGTATCCACGAATTTTCCAGCCTTTCGACGTTTATCCCCAATATTTGACGGCACGTGGGGGGGGGGGGCAAGCTGGGGTCCTGAGCTTCACTCCTAGGTGATACACGGACGCTGGCGAGCCTTTCCGCGGTAGTAGATACCTCTTCTTCCAAGGCTTTAGGATCCGACGAGTCATCCTCAGAATTTGCTTCCCCAACAGTTTCCTCGGCAGGCTCAACTCCAAACAGGCTAGGTGTTTCCACAGGGACCTCAGGAACCTCGGCAGGCTTAGCAGGCTTAGAGCTAGCGGCTCCCTTGCCTTTAGAAGTACCCTTAGCCATAGTATTTGCTGGATAGTAAATCGATGTCAGACAGTCTAGAAGCAGTACACTACTGTAACTACCAAATAACTGAAAAATATGTAAACTTCAATGGAAATTACTAGGTTTCAAACTATATTAAACTAAAATACAATTTAGTCAGTTAGGATTTAGCAGTGGTAGCTTGTGTGTAAGAATGATCAGGACTGCCTCTTGTTAAGAGCCTAAATATCCTCGATCACACAGGGCGTACCTCTAGCTGTTCTTTATTGAATAATTTTCACTAGAAGTACTAAGTGTTCATGACCACTTGCCTAATTTGTAAATAGACATATTAACGTAAGTCACGTTAATACATTAGCTGATATAAATAAAGTTCCATCTGAAGAAAAGTTAAAAAAAGAAAAGACTTATTGGATTTTGGAGATTGGCGGGAGGACCAAAATCTATAAGTAGTAGTTCGGAGATTATAAAATTAAGTTTATAATATCCTACATCTACTAATGTCTCAAATAGGTCCAAGTAGATGAGTCATACCAAATACTCGGGCTATTGAAGGCATCAAAGTGAATTTAAAATACTTCGGAAATATTAGAGAAATAATTGTATTAAATTATTATAAACACAATTAAAAAACAATATGCTATTTCATTTGATCTTGATATTTTAGAATGACCGGAGGCCGTAATTCTACAACAGAACCTCCGGGCCCACGCGATTTCAGTTTTGTTTGATAGCAAGGCCACCAGTGAAGATTCTGTCAGGGCATTGGGCCACCTGATGATGACGATTTGAAACAGTTGTGACAAACATTTTCCCATTTTCTTCCATGACAGGAGTAGTCGGGTTAGCTGGCGAAGTACGGGGACGAGAATTTCACCCGTCACGGGATTGAGTGCGACCTCTGGTATCAAGGGGAGTCGTAGTCACTGAGTGAGAACAAGAACCAAGGCATACAACATTGTTACAGCCATTGCGGCCACGAGACGAAGCTGAACGACCCCCACGTGAATCATTGTTGACACGATTTGCACGAGTCATTGTCACGTCTCCAGTAATCATTGCGGCCCTGCGCGTTCCCATTTCCACGGTCACGGTGATTATCACCACGTTCATGGCGACCATTATCACGGTCACGGCAACGGCCACGGTCACGGGATGGATCACGTGGTTTCACGTCCGAAGGGAAGTGGGATACTTGCGTGCGAAGGATTCTTCCAGAACAGCAACAGCAAAAAGGGAAGCCCGCATAATTCTGGAAACCGACAAGAGAGAGGCCTTCACTAAGCTCTCCAAGAAAGGGGGTTAGTTTACGCCAGTGATTCAAAAAGACCAGCTCTGTAGGAAAGAGGTTTGATTCGAACCCCCCTGGACCACTTTTCAAGTGCGTTTCTCTCCGCTAGAAGAAGTCCTGGCCTGAGAGGAGCACACTAAGTCTTTATTTGTGGTTGATTTTTCTATTTCATTAAACTCGTATTTTCACTTAAGTGTTTCTCTCACGAAGGAATCTAGTACTCCCATCAATTTTGTGTGGACTAATATCAGAAATATATTTTCGGCCTGGACCAGAAACTCAGAATTGAAGAAATCTTAATTTTGGGGCCTATATTGGCTTTTCTAAACCAGGATGCTACACCCGATAGGAAAATTGGCTTAGGCATATACACTCATTGTACTCTTCGTTGCCATAGGATCTACAATCTCACAAGGACACAGCTTCGACCCAGCACTAACCTATGCCAAAGCCCGCGCATATTCGAAACAACTGTCCCATCTGCCTGCAAGGGAAATTTCGGGTACGCACTCAAACTCGGACATAATCGATGGTTCTGTGGGGAATAGATACAATTGAACATACAGGGGCCTCTTTCTGAGGATTGTTATACACTTCAATTGAAGATGAAAGTTGTTTTGACATTCACCTCATCATAGCTAACAATCACCTCCAAATGTTAGCGAATATGAATAATGTATAGAGTAACTTTATTTAAACCCCGTTCAGAAGAGTTTAAATGTACATTCTTGGCCATGTGTACCTACACGTAAGCCCTAGACGTGGCCTGTTTTATGAGCCTTAACGTGTCACCCTTGACAGCTATCAGTTTTTAACGACGTATCATTCTTGGTATCGAATAACAGTTGTATTTGAAATTTTGATGGCAGTGTTGATTTTGGCTAAACACCAAGTCTGTCGACATTAAAAACCTCGCACCCTCATGTACAGTTGGTCTAATCAGGCGGACGATCTAGTACTATGATAGAGATATAGGTAAATAGGTTGATATTGAAGAAATAAGATTAGCTTCAGCCCCTGATAGTGGACTACAAGGTAGGAAGAATTGAACAGGCAAACATGTTTATACGGTTCCACTTCTATCACATATCTTCAGTCTAAAACAACTAAGATTGAACGATTGGGTACTTTCACGCTTGAAATCCATCGTCTAATCATAGAAGTTTCCGGTTACATAAAACAGAAACTATATCAAAGTTAGGAGAATAAAATTTATATAAAAAACTAAACACCAAGCTGATACAGTGACTCGCTGCACCTTGAATCTCTTTATTTGGAACCCAGCTCTCCACTCTATTTCGGGCTTCAACGGGGCAAATGAAGTTGGCTGGTCCAGAGAACTCTTAATTGTCCTAATTCACAGTAGGTTATCTTGCTCTGTGACTGTATGATATACCAGTACTCCTTAAAATCTGATATTTGAAAATGTGCTACTTCGATTATGACTATATTTCCTTTTTATGTTTTGTACGTCTTTCAGATTTTAATAATTTACGTAACTTGTGATGTCAGGAACCCACAGTTTATATAGCCTCCTTCAGCTTGAAATTTTCAATGTTTGCTGTATGTATGTGTTTTTAATACTCTGTTACTTTTTCCATGACATATGCTTAGGATGAATGGTATTTGTAAGTAAACCTTAACTGCATAAGCTCGCATATGTGTGGGAAAAATCTTTTCTGTACTAGCTCTATTTATTAATATTAAGATTTTTTGCAAAAACTGAGAGACTACAGGTCTCAGGCCAGATTTTACAGCAAGAAACCATCTTTGATTTATGGAAGTCATCAGAGTCAGCTCACTCCGAGAGCTAATCAATTTGCTCAAATTACTCTCAAGAGTTGAGTTATTACTTAACCGACTTCCGAGAGCAAATTAAATTTCTCAACCGAATCCCGAGAGTGGATTAAGCCTGTCAACCGCAACATTCTAAAAATAGCTGCGGTTCTATGTGAGTCACAACCTAGGCGGAAAGGTATCATGTGATCAGCGTGAGATTTTGAATTAGAAAGCATCGAAGTGTTAAAGTGTTCTGCATAAGGTTTCTCACACTGACCATATGAGTTTTACCTGGCCAGCCCAAGCGGCTGAACACTAGCACAAACACCTTAGGTATAAAGCCAAAGGCGAGGTCAGAAATAAATACATACATTTGCACTTTATTTAAAGTCTACTACATTGTACTCTAACAACTTATCAGGTCACTCTGATCTCGCGCTATCAATATGCCTACTGCGAACTCGAAGGATATTAAGGCCAGCACTATTCTCGAATCGAAGGTCGACTGGCTTCCTTTGGAAAACCCAGACAATTCTATCCGTGAATTGTGAAGTGAATCCAACAATATTGACCGATCCGACCCCGTCTAGAGGCAAACCGATGGACACCCAAGGAAATCGCTGAGGCATATCGGATTGTCAACTGCACCTTATCTCCACTGCTGCAAACGGAGATCAGCCAATTTATTGATAAGCCGTGGGAAGCTTTTGCCGCACTGAAACGCAAGTTTGAAGCCCTGACCGAAGATAATATCCAGACATTAGAAGGAAAAACTGAACCGCATCACGCAAGAACGGAACGAATCTTACGCCAGCCTTATCAGTCGTCTCAACACGGCATAAGTGAAATTCAAAAACGTCGGAGGTACGAAGTCTAACAACAGCCTATGCGCTATTCTACGGCAGGCTGTGAACGACGAGAATCAGACTGTTAAGATTACCTTAAAGACACCCAACTTCCCCATATTTATTTTTCACTGCTCCATATTTATTTTTCACTTCCCCATATTTATTTTTCACTTCCCCATATTTATTTTCCACTTCCCCATGTTTGTTTTTTTCACTTCCCCATATTTATTTTTCACGATGGACCTTTGATTCAAATTTTTGTCTCCGAAACGTAAATCTCGGTGACCAGTAGGTCACCAGTGTAGAACTGAATACCACTTTCAAAAAACCCACAGACCCCACCAAAACGTTGACTTGAAATTTGGATTTCCAATCAAAAAAATAAAATACAGTAGGGAGTCTGGGGACCCACACTCCCCACAGCCCCACAGTCCCACATCCGCGAAAAAAAATGTCGGGCCAGGCCGAATCCCCAATTGAGACGTTCGTCCCCAACGGCTCCTTACCCAATGACCAATGGAAATTGGACATACAAAAATCGATCACAACCCTCTCTGCCCAGGTCAGTACTTTACAGGCCAATCTCAATCAAATTTTGGGACCGGCTCTAACAACCCCGAATAATGATAGGCCCATCTCCAAGGAGCCTTTGACTGATGACCAATGGAAATCAACCATACACCAAATGCTCACTAACCTCTGTGCAAAAACAATCAACCTTGAATCCAAACTCCGGGACCTTAAATTCTAAAACCGTGCACCTATAGATAAAGACACACCCGACACTTTCCGATTTGGCTCCACAAGCCCGCCTGCTCCGCCTGCAAAAAGACCGCGGTCACAGGCGCCCAATAGCAGCAGTAAGCCTCCCAGCTACCGCTCAAAAGTGGACAAACCTACAAAACCGAGCCCTAAAAAACGCCCGACCCTACCAGCTTCTCAGTCCCAACCGCAGCCGCCAGTACCCGAACACCTTTTGACGAAAGTGGTGGGCCGCCCGATGCCGGACAAAACTCTTCATGAAATGGATGACATAACTCCGGTATGGCTCTTCTTCCGAGCAATTTTCCCTAACGGCAAGCCCCCATCCCAATCAGTATTTGAAAAATACTGGCATGCTAACCAGTCCTCAATCGACACCACTTTCTCTGGTACCTTCCGTCTAAATCGGTATCTCAACCAAATCGCCGCGGAAGTTCCACCAGTTCCATCCGCCTTTGTGTTCCTAGCGACGCTGTCGCCCAGGTAAACGACATGCAGCACTTACGTGGAAATGGCAGCTTGATGAAAACATCGACCCCCGCTCCCAACAACATCCCGACACTACGAAAGCAGCTTTAATCCATTATCTCCGCACCAAGCGGGAGGCCCGCTGCACACATGATGAACGCGCCAAAAATTCTTGACCGCAGCATGGATGCACTACTGATCCCACTTGTCAAATCCACTAACGCAGACATCCTCCAATCTACCGCGGATCGTCTCCAGAAGGCTTACCAAGCAAAGCATAATGCAAACCTCTTCTCACCTAACCCGCAAATCCCGGCAAATGCTAATCTTTCCTGCACCAATACAGCGACTATGAGAGCCATACCATATATTCATACATTGTAATATACATACTTGTCATTTTTTGAAATAAATAAAATTATCCTTTGATGGCCATTTCGTATGAGATGAGCTCACCACGTATCTCATCGCATTGGACCCAGATAAAAGTGACCCATCAACCATTGTGCACGGTGCGCATGCAGCTATATCGACAGAAAATTGTGCATTCTGCAATAATCGTGGCATTCCATTGGGCAATGCCGTAAGCTACAAGTGCTAATCAAATCATGCGTTGCTGGTAACCCATACAATCAGGGTCGTGACCACGACGGCCGTAAACGTTACGATCGACGGATTGACAAATCTGGTCCTCGTCATGACATGAGAGACTACAGATTTAAGTCCAAGAACAGTAACAAGCATCGCCGACCTGATTCGAATCGCGACTACCGTACTCGTGTGGAACAAGTACAACAGAAACAACAGCTACCAATACCGCTACGATAATCACGATGACCAAGACCGACAAGACTACCGAGTAGATAGGTATAATAGACGCGACTACGACGATGGTAGATATTCACGAGATACCCAACGAGCACAAGACATTAACAGAACATACAGATCCCAGAGCAATCGACGCCAATCTCAGGAAGGCAGACAAGACAAAAGCTATGTCAGTACAAGTATCTGATGACCAGCTACCTGCAAACAGACAGATTATGGCCTCCACAACCAAGCCCTACAATCGACAACAAGGAGGTGAATGATCAGTCTGATAGAGATTTCCAGAGGTGGATGCTTTCATCTAGCTGGTGACAGTTGCGCCACCCTTTACGTAATTTCCCCCATAAGTACCACACATCACCTCGTCAGCAACATGCGCATTATTGACCGGTATGCGCTCGAAGTAGCTGATGGTACAATCATATATCCGAAGTAAACTGCCTTAC
>LUCW03001724.1:0-32500 GCA_001586965.3 Sphaeroforma sirkka
ATTGAGAGGATCCAGCCACTCGTTGTCGAGTTATGGCGTCCTCAGCTTCGGCCCCAAGATTTGAGCTGAATGGAATGGCTTCTCCATCGATGGCGAAACCGAAATTTTCGGACAGGTCCAATACTTCCTTTTCACTCCGGATTTGTGCTGGAGTGTCCTTTAGATGTGGAGTTATAATGCCCCCCGACATTCGTATCCACGAATTTTCCAGCCTTTCGACGTTTATCCCCCCAATATTTGACGGCACGTGGTCAGGGGCAAACTGGGGTCCTGAGCTTCACTCCTAGGTGATACACGGACGCTGGCGAGCCTTCCGCGGTAGTAGATACCTCTTCTTCCAAGGCTTTAGGATCCGACGAGTCATCCTCAGAATAATCCTCTGTACCAACCTCAGAATTTGCTTCCCCAACAGTATCCTCGGCAGGCTCAACTCCAGACAGGCTAGGTGTTTCCACAGGGACCTCAGGAACCTCGGCAGGCTTAGCAGGCTTAGAGCCTAGCGGCTCCCCTTGCCTTTAGAAGTACCCTTTAGCCATAGTAATTGCTGGATAGTAAATTGATGTCAGACAGTCTAGAAGCAGTACACTACTGTAACTACTATATAACTGAAAAATATGTAAACTTCGATGGAAATTACTAGGTTTCAAACTATATTAAACTAAAATACAATTTAGTCAGTTAGGATTTAGCAGTGGTAGCTTGTGTAAGAATGATCGGGACCTGCCTCTTGTTAAGAGCCCAAATATCCTCGATCACACAGGGCGTACCTCTAGCTGTTCTTTATTGAATAATTTTCACTAGAAGTACTAAATGTTCATGACCACTTGCCTAATTTGTAAATAGACATAATAACGTAAGTCACGTTAATACATTAGCTGATATAAATAAAGTTCCATCTGAAGAAAAGTTAAAAGAAAAGACTTATTGGATTTTGAGATTGGCGGGAGGACCAAAATCAATAAGTAGTAGTTCGGAGATTATAAAATTTAGTTTATAATATCCTACATCTACTAATGTCTCAAATAGGTCCAAGTAGATGAGTCATACCAAATACTCAGGCTATTGGAGCCATCAAAGTGAATTTAGAACACTTTGGAAATATTGGAAAAAGAGCTTGTACTAATTATTTAAAAAATACAAATAAAACCAATGTATTATCTCAATTGATCTTGATATTTTAGACTGACCGGAGGCCGTATTTCTACAACTTCACGTATGGTTTCTTTCAGCGCCGGGTGATCAAGCCCTGCACGAATAGCCATTTTATAAGTATGCTCATATGCTCGATGCGTTAAATTATGTATAATTTTAACTCTACTTTCGAGCTCCTCTAAGTCAGTCAGATTCTGCGTAACGCTGGCTGGATGAACCATAGTCCTGTTGGAAAGGGCAACCTCAGTATCAGGAGGGTAGAGTCCTGAGATACATAATTGACAACATTGGATTGTTGAAGTATCTTCTTCAGTTGTTTCGCAACTCCTGGCTGTTCTTTAAGCAGCGCTTTAAGTAATTGAGTGCGAGCTTCAGGTTCTCTTAGAGTTTTGAGTTTTTTTGATCCATGGCCTTAGCTAGTTCCATGTTTTTACGATCTAATGCCGTTTCAATCGGCATTACCTCGACTGCAATCTTGTTGGGTGCATGTGTTGTACGAGTCTTGAGCTTTTGTTCAAACTCTTTAGACTCCTCTAGTTTAGCTAACAATTGGTTGAGGGTTTCCACTTAGTGGTACCTGCAGGACCGATGCGACAAACAATGGTGTGTTTCCAAGGTGTCTTCTTAATAGAATAGAATCCCTGATACAAAAACGTGTCGGTTTCACGTTCGACATAGATATGCTCGTCTTGTATCGTATTAATTAAATCACGTATCCATGGGTCGGAGCTACGTAAGGGACAACACAGCGTAATGATAGACTTAGTAATTATAGGTACGACCACCTATCCGAGTATTCATATGTGTCATATGAGCTAGAGCACCTCGAATAGTGGTATCGTTCGCAAAGAACTTGCGAGACTCTAAAAGTTCACGGTCACGTGCATCTTCAAAAAAGGTGTTAAGTATATTATCACGCAACTGGTGCCAGGGTAGGGCTTTCCAGTTGGGCTCATGAGCCTTCAAGATAGTTCGCCATTCACCTGGCTCACAGAAATGAATAAAGGCATTCATCATCTGCTTATCCTTTAGGCTGGCAGACTCCTTAAGTTGGTCGAAGGCCTTCAGTGTCTCCACTGTACTCTCATTAGTAGAGAAATCGACCTCAGCCTGCGCGTTACCTAGCTGCTTTTTATAAAGCTTGGTTCTAAGTGTTCACGAGGCTCATGCTCAGTGCTACTGGCTGCTAGTGCCAAGATGGTGTCTATTTCCTTTCTCTTGTTATCGATTAGATAGCGAATGTTATCCGCTTTCCTATCGTCAAGGTCAGAGTCATTCAATAGACGGTCCTCAAGGACTTGCATACCAGAGCGTAATAGCCTGAGACGAGTATGTCTGGTTCTCACTTCCTCATCCTCAGGATTAGAGCGGGAACTCTCTAACGAGGTACTGGTGTAGCGATTGCCAAAATCGTGATTACCAAGGTTAGTTGGCAAATGAGGGTCGATATTACGAGGATGGTAAGCCTCATCGAGTTCCATACGATCATATCCTCTGACAGGGTTATGTTTGTCAAGAGGATGGTCGATGGTAGCATCAGAGCTATAGAGATTAAATTTTGAAATATTTTTCTCTCGCCAGTGGTAACTGGCTTAGTAGTAAACATACTGGCTGGTAAACCAGTAGGTCTCGGGTTCTTTTTTTTCTTCTTCGGTATAGGAAGAATATCAGCCAAGTGGGACATGTTTGAGGGGTCCACAACTGCTGCTGCCGCTAGCTCCTTCAAGAGCGCTTCAGTGCGGTTCAATTGGCGTCGCGATTGAGAGGATCCAACGACTCGTTGTCGAGTTATGGCGTCCTCAGCTTCGGCCCCAAGATTTGAGCTGAATGGAATGGCTTCTCCATCGATGGCGAAACCGAAATTTTCGGACAGGTCCAATACTTCCTTTTCACTCCGGATTTGTGCTGGAGTGTCCTTTAGATGTGGAGTTATAATGCCCCCGACATTCGTATCCACGAATTTTCCAGCCTTTCGACGTTTATCCCCAATATTTGACGGCACGTGGTCAGGGGGCAAGCTGGGGTCCTGAGCTTCACTCCTAGGTGATACACGGACGCTGGCGAGCCTTTCCGCGGTAGTAGATACCTCTTCTTCCAAGGCTTTAGGATCCGACGAGTCATCCTCAGAATTTGCTTCCCCAACAGTTTCCTCGGCAGGCTCAACTCCAAACAGGCTAGGTGTTTCCACAGGGACCTCAGGAACCTCGGCAGGCTTAGCAGGCTTAGAGCTAGCGGCTCCCTTGCCTTTAGAAGTACCCTTAGCCATAGTATTTGCTGGATAGTAAATCGATGTCAGACAGTCTAGAAGCAGTACACTACTGTAACTACCAAATAACTGAAAAATATGTAAACTTCAATGGAAATTACTAGGTTTCAAACTATATTAAACTAAAATACAATTTAGTCAGTTAGGATTTAGCAGTGGTAGCTTGTGTAAGAATGATCGGGACTGCCTCTTGTTAAGAGCCTAAATATCCTCGATCACACAGGGCGTACCTCTAGCTGTTCTTTATTGAATAATTTTCACTAGAAGTACTAAGTGTTCATGACCACTTGCCTAATTTGTAAATAGACATATTAACGTAAGTCACGTTAATACATTAGCTGATATAAATAAAGTTCCATCTGAAGAAAAGTTAAAAAAAGAAAAAGACTTATTGGATTTTGGAGATTGGCGGGAGGACCAAAATCTATAAGTAGTAGTTCGGAGATTATAAAATTAAGTTTATAATATCCTACATCTACTAATGTCTCAAATAGGTCCAAGTAGATGAGTCATACCAAATACTCGGGCTATTGAAGGCATCAAAGTGAATTTAAAATACTTCGGAAATATTAGAGAAATAATTGTATTAAATTATTATAAACACAATTAAAAAACAATATGCTATTTCATTTGATCTTGATATTTTAGAATGACCGGAGGCCGTAATTCTACAACAGAACCTCCGGGCCCACGCGATTTCAGTTTTGTTTGATAGCAAGGCCACCAGTGAAGATTCTGTCAGGGCATTGGGCCACCTGATGACCCGATTTGAAACAGTTGTGACAAACATTTTCCCCATTTTCTTCCATGACAGGAGTAGTCGGGTTAGCTGGCGAAGTACGGGGACGAGAATTTCACCCGTCACGGGATTGAGTGCGACCTCTGGTATCAAGGGGAGTCGTAGTCACTGAGTGAGAACAAGAACCAAGGCATACAACATTGTTACAGCCATTGCGGCCACGAGACGAAGCTGAACGACCCCACGTGAATCATTGTTGACACGATTTGCACGAGTCATTGTCACGTCTCCAGTAATCATTGCGGCCCTGCGCGTTCCCATTTCCACGGTCACGGTGATTATCACCACGTTCATGGCGACCATTATCACGGTCACGGCAACGGCCACGGTCACGGGATGGATCACGTGGTTTCACGTCCGAAGGGGAAGTGGGATACTTGCGTGCGAAGGATTCTTCCAGAACAGCAACAGCAAAAGGGAAGCCCGCATAATTCTGGAAACCGACAAGAGAGGCCTTCACTAAGCTCTCCAAGAAAAGGGGGGTTAGTTTACGCCAGTGATTCAAAAGACCAGCTCTGTAGGAAAGAGGTTTGATTCGAACCCCCCTGGACCACTTTTCAAGTGCGTTTCTCTCCGCTAGAAGAAGTCCTGGCCTGAGAGGAGCACACTAAGTCTTTATTTGTGGTTGATTTTTCTATTTCATTAAACTCGTATTTTCACTTAAGTGTTTCTCTCACGAAGGAATCTAGTACTCCCATCAATTTTGTGTGGACTAATATCAGAAATATATTTTCGGCCTGGACCAGAAACTCAGAATTGAAGAAATCTTAATTTTGGGGCCTATATTGGCTTTTCTAAACCAGGATGCTACACCCGATAGGAAAATTGGCTTAGGCATATACACTCATTGTACTCTTCGTTGCCATAGGATCTACAATCTCACAAGGACACAGCTTCGACCCAGCACTAACCTATGCCAAAGCCCGCGCATATTCGAAACAACTGTCCCATCTGCCTGCAAGGGAAATTTCGGGTACGCACTCAAACTCGGACATAATCGATGGTTCTGTGGGGAATAGATACAATTGAACATACAGGGGCCTCTTTCTGAGGATTGTTATACACTTCAATTGAAGATGAAAGTTGTTTTGACATTCACCTCATCATAGCTAACAATCACCTCCAAATGTTAGCGAATATGAATAATGTATAGAGTAACTTTATTTAAACCCCGTTCAGAAGAGTTTAAATGTACATTCTTGGCCATGTGTACCTACACGTAAGCCCTAGACGTGGCCTGTTTTATGAGCCTTAACGTGTCACCCTTGACAGCTATCAGTTTTTTAACGACGTATCATTCTTGGTATCGAATAACAGTTGTATTTGAAATTTTGATGGCAGTGTTGATTTTGGCTAAACACCAAGTCTGTCGACATTAAAAAACCTCGCACCCTCATGTACAGTTGGTCTAATCAGGCGGACGATCTAGTACTATGATAGAGATATAGGTAAATAGGTTGATATTGAAGAAATAAGATTAGCTTCAGCCCCTGATAGTGGACTACAAGGTAGGAAGAATTGAACAGGCAAACATGTTTATACGGTTCCACTTCTATCACATATCTTCAGTCTAAAACAACTAAGATTGAACGATTGGGTACTTTCACGCTTGAAATCCATCGTCTAATCATAGAAGTTTCCGGTTACATAAAACAGAAACTATATCAAAGTTAGGAGAATAAAATTTATATAAAAAACTAAACACCAAGCTGATACAGTGACTCGCTGCACCTTGAATCTCTTTATTTGGAACCCAGCTCTCCACTCTATTTCGGGCTTCAACGGGGCAAATGAAGTTGGCTGGTCCAGAGAACTCTTAATTGTCCTAATTCACAGTAGGTTATCTTGCTCTGTGACTGTATGATATACCAGTACTCCTTAAAATCTGATATTTGAAAATGTGCTACTTCGATTATGACTATATTTCCTTTTTATGTTTTGTACGTCTTTCAGATTTTAATAATTTACGTAACTTGTGATGTCAGGAACCCACAGTTTATATAGCCTCCTTCAGCTTGAAATTTTCAATGTTTGCTGTATGTATGTGTTTTTAATACTCTGTTACTTTTTCCATGACATATGCTTAGGATGAATGGTATTTGTAAGTAAACCTTAACTGCATAAGCTCGCATATGTGTGGGAAAAATCTTTTCTGTACTAGCTCTATTTATTAATATTAAGATTTTTGCAAAACTGAGAGACTACAGGTCTCAGGCCAGATTTTACAGCAAGAAACCATCTTTGATTTATGGAAGTCATCAGAGTCAGCTCACTCCCGAGAGCTAATCAATTTGCTCAAATTACTCTCAAGAGTTGAGTTATTACTTAACCGACTTCCGAGAGCAAATTAAATTTCTCAACCGAATCCCGAGAGTGGATTAAGCCTGTCAACCGCAACATTCTAAAAATAGCTGCGGTTCTATGTGAGTCACAACCTAGGCGGAAAGGTATCATGTGATCAGCGTGAGATTTTGAATTAGAAAGCATCGAAGTGTTAAAGTGTTCTGCATAAGGTTTCTCACACTGACCATATGAGTTTTACCCTGGCCAGCCCAAGCGGCTGAACACTAGCACAAACACCTTAGGTATAAAGCCAAAGGCGAGGTCAGAAATAAATACATACATTTGCACTTTATTTAAAGTCTACTACATTGTACTCTAACAACTTATCAGGTCACTCTGATCTCGCGCTATCAATATGCCTACTGCGAACTCGAAGGATATTAAGGCCAGCACTATTCTCGAATCGAAGGTCGACTGGCTTCCTTGGAAAACCCAGACAATTCTATCCGTGAATTGTGAAGGAATCCCAACAATATTGACCGATCCGACCCCGTCTAGAGGCAACCGATGGACACCCAAGGAAATCGCTGAGGCATATCGGATTGTCAACTGCACCTTATCTCCACTGCTGCAAACGGAGATCAGCCAATTTATTGATAAGCCGTGGGAAGCTTTTGCCGCACTGAAACGCAAGTTTGAAGCCCTGACCGAAGATAATATCCAGACATTAGAAGGAAAACTGAACCGCATCACGCAAGAACGGAACGAATCTTACGCCAGCCTTATCAGTCGTCTCAACACGGCATAAGTGAAATTCAAAAACGTCGGAGGTACGAAGTCTAACAACAGCCTATGCGCTATTCTACGGCAGGCTGTGAACGACGAGAATCAGACTGTTAAGATTACCTTAAAGACACCCAACTTCCCCATATTTATTTTTCACTGCTCCATATTTATTTTTCACTTCCCCATATTTATTTTTCACTTCCCCATATTTATTTTCCACTTCCCCATGTTTGTTTTTCACTTCCCCATATTTATTTTTCACGATGGACCTTTGATTCAAATTTTTGTCTCCGAAACGTAAATCTCGGTGACCAGTAGGTCACCAGTGTAGAACTGAATACCACTTTCAAAAAACCCACAGACCCCACCAAAACGTTGACTTGAAATTTGGATTTTCAATCAAAAAAAATAAAATACAGTAGGGAGTCTGGGGACCCACACTCCCACAGCCCCACAGTCCCACATCCGCGAAAAAAATGTCGGGCCAGGCCGAATCCCCAATTGAGACGTTCGTCCCCAACGGCTCCTTACCCAATGACCAATGGAAATTGGACATACAAAAATCGATCACAACCCTCTCTGCCCAGGTCAGTACTTTACAGGCCAATCTCAATCAAATTTTGGGACCGGCTCTAACAACCCCGAATAATGATAGGCCCATCTCCAAGGAGCCTTTGACTGATGACCAATGGAAATCAACCATACACCAAATGCTCACTAACCTCTGTGCAAAAACAATCAACCTTGAATCCAAACTCCGGGACCTTAAATTCTAAAACCGTGCACCTATAGATAAAGACACACCCGACACTTTCCGATTTGGCTCCACAAGCCCGCCTGCTCCGCCTGCAAAAAGACCGCGGTCACAGGCGCCCAATAGCAGCAGTAAGCCTCCCAGCTACCGCTCAAAAGTGGACAAACCTACAAAACCGAGCCCTAAAAAACGCCCGACCCTACCAGCTTCTCAGTCCCAACCGCAGCCGCCAGTACCCGAACACCTTTTGACGAAAGTGGTGGGCCGCCCGATGCCGGACAAAACTCTTCATGAAATGGATGACATAACTCCGGTATGGCTCTTCTTCCGAGCAATTTTCCCTAACGGCAAGCCCCATCCCAATCAGTATTTGAAAAATACTGGCATGCCCAACCAGTCCTCAATCGACACCACTTTCTCTGGTACCTTCCGTCTAAATCGGTATCTCAACCAAATCGCCGCGGAAGTTCCACCAGTTCCATCCGCCTTTGTGTTCCTAGCGACGCTGTCGCCCAGGTAAAACGACATGCAGCACTTACGTGGAAATGGCAGCTTGATGAAAACATCGACCCCGCTCCCAACAACATCCCGACACTACGAAAGCAGCTTTAATCCATTATCTCCGCACCAAGCGGGAGGCCCGCTGCACACATGAACGAGCGCCAAAAATTCTTGACCGCAGCATGGATGCACTACTGATCCCACTTGTCAAATCCACTAACGCAGACATCCTCCAATCTACCGCGGATCGTCTCCAGAAGGCTTACCAAGCAAAGCATAATGCAAACCTCTTCTCACCTAACCCGCAAATCCCGGCAAATGCTAATCTTTCCTGCACCAATACAGCGACTATGAGAGCCATACCATATATTCATACATTGTAATATACATACTTGTCATTTTTTGAAATAAATAAAATTATCCCTTTGATGGCCATTTCGTATGATGAGCTCACCACGTATCTCATCGCATTGGACCCAGATAAAAGTGACCCATCAACCATTGTGCACGGTGCGCATGCAGCTATATCGACAGAAAATTGTGCATTCTGCAATAATCGTGGCATTCCATTGGGCAATGCCGTAAGCTACAAGTGCTAATCAAATCATGCGTTGCTGGTAACCCATACAATCAGGGTCGTGACCACGACGGCCGTAAACGTTACGATCGACGGATTGACAAATCTGGTCCTCGTCATGACATGAGAGACTACAGATTTAAGTCCAAGAACAGTAACAAGCATCGCCGACCTGATTCGAATCGCGACTACCGTACTCGTGTGGAACAGTACAACAGAAACAACAGCTACCAATACCGCTACGATAATCACGATGACCAAGACCGACAAGACTACCGAGTAGATAGGTATAATAGACGCGACTACGACGATGGTAGATATTCACGAGATACCCAACGAGCACAAGACATTAACAGAACATACAGATCCCAGAGCAATCGACGCCAATCTCAGGAAGGCAGACAAGACAAAGCTATGTCAGTACAAGTATCTGATGACCAGCTACCTGCAAACAGACAGATTGCATTCTCCACAATTAACCCTACAGTCGACAACAAGGAGGTGAATGATCAGTCAGATAGAGATTCCAGAGGTGGATACTGACTAGCTTGCGACAGTTGCGCCACCATACACGTACTTCCCTATAAGTACCACACACATCACCTCGTCAGCAACATGCGCATTATTGACCGGTATGCGCTCGAAGTAGCTGATGGTACAATCATATATCCGAAGTATGTTGCTGAGCTAGGAAACTTGGGGAACGTACTCATTGATACACCATTTAAAACTGCCTTACTAAGTATCAGCCTACTCTCAGCGCGACACTACTCATTTGAATTCACCAACAACATGATGTACATATTACTACCAAGTTTCGAAATCATAACAGTACATGAAAAGCGCAAATTATACTGTGTACACATCGACGACATAGCTATGACTACAGTGGAACCATCGCTGGAGAAAGCCAACCAGATTTCATGGCACAACAGGCTCGCGCACCCCAGCTACATCCCAAAAGATTTACCATACATAAGGCAACCAGAGGAACGATACAAAGCATGCACTATTGCTAAGAAGAAGAACAAGATTATAAACACGGAACGACAGCACGAACCTACTACAGAGCCTCTCTTCGTGGACATAATAGGACCGTTCGTAACGTCAATAGGATCCAACACCCACTCTGATCCGCGATCTGAAAGCGACAACAATTTTGGATGCTATGTTACACACCTTCGATGAATGGTACACCTTAAGTCATCGCCGAGTCCAGTGCATACAAATGGATCGAGGCTCACAGTTTACAGCAAACGTAACGAGGCGTATGCTTGCGTATTTGGGATACTGCTCGAGGTACGCACCTGCGGCCACGCCACAATACCATGGCAAGGTAGAGAGACTCCATGGTACACTGGTCCCTAGAATGCTTGCACAACTGAAGTATGCACGTCTACCGACTACAATGTGGGCTGAATCACTGATTCAAACCACCAACATATACAATGCTATACCCACCAACGAGAAGAGCTCATCCCCATACGAGAAGTTTAACAGGATACACATTTCTGATAGATATGTTCAGAACATTCGGGTGTCACATCGCATACAAGAACCGTGATCCAGACGACAAACTCGACGACAAAGCACAGGATGGCATTCTTCTTGCGCAACCCTTGGACACAACACCGGGCTCGTATCGTATATACTCACCACTGACAAAGCGTATAATAAAAAGCCGAGACGTCTATATATTCGAAGATGAATTCTTTGTCTGGGAAGACAACAAATGTACAACCGCTATCGCACCACCTGACACTACGAACAGTAGTACATACCTCCAAATCGAGAATAGCGATTTCCAAACAGACGCAAGGACAACATCGACAACAAAAGATGCTTAGCCAACAAGCCCAGCCAACTGTGACGCACAATTCAAGCAACCCAGAACAACTACAGATAACTCCATCATCAAAGCAACAACCTGCTGAGAGCGAAGTACATACCGTCGAGTCGGTACCAATGCACAACATGATCTCGAAGCAACCTTAGCTAGAAGAACGGCAGAAGGTCGCCAAGTCTCTCGAGAACTGCGGGACCTCGCGATAGATGATAATAATGTCGACTGGTATCACGATAGCCGTCGCAAGAGACGAACTCTTAGTGGAACCGAAAACATACAAAGGTATATATGAGATGACAAACGCAGCCAAGTGGGAGGAATCAGCACGTTCGGAGATGGAGAGCTTGGTGATACAGCGCAAGGTCAGGACAAGTCACACGACTCAAATCACGTCTGAACGTAGCAGCATTCAATGCAAAACAGGGAGTTGATTACAATGAAAGCTATGCCCCAGTGGCAGCCAAGGAAACACTCAGAATCTGTCTAGCTCTAATGGCACACTATGACATGGACATTCGACAATACGATACACCCTCGGCCTACCTCACTCAAGAACTGGATACCCCTAGCTACATGCGAGTGCCGCAAGGATACGATCTCATCGAACATCTATTGGACCCGTCTCAGAGAAAACTATACGAAAGGCACAAGCAAGGAGACACAAATGTTGTATGTCGAGTTGACCGTTGGGTATACGGTCTACCACCTAGCGGACACTACTGGTTTAAAGCTATCCATCGATTTGCTATACAGCACAGTTATAAACAAGCACAATCGGATGGAGCTCTGTTCATCAAACTAACACACAGTGGACCTTGTTTCATTATTGTACACGTAGATGACAAAATTGCACCATGCCAGAGTAAGACCGACGGACAGAAATTAGCTAACGCAATGAAAGGCGAATGGAACACTGTTGATATGGGGCTACCGTTATGGTTTCTCAAGTGCCAAGTGGAAATACACCCTGGAAGAGTACGTCTTCATCAACGACAATACCTAAGAGAAATATTGCAGGAATGGGAGTTGATAGACTGTAAACCAGCATGGGTGCCAATTCTAGAATCGGACTATGAAGTAACAGACAAACATGCATATCTCCCAAAAAAGGCGGCAAGCTCAGACGTCCCAACAATCACACAATACAACAAGCTAGTGGGTCAGCTACGATACCTTGTAGATCAAACACGAGTGGATATATGCTTTGCAGTTTCGATTCTAAGTCGCTATCTGATAGCTTCGGACTCGAATATACGAACAAAGAACCAAATGCCGGACAAAACTCTTCATGAAATGGATGACATAACTGCGGTATGGCTCTTCTTCCGAGCAATTTTCCCTAACGGCAAGCCCCCATCCCAATCAGTATCTGAAAAATACTGGCATGCCCAACCAGTCCTCAATCGACACCACTTTCTCTGGTACCTTCCGTCTAAGCCGGTATCTCAATCAAATCGCCCCGGAAGCTCCACCAGTTTCATCCGCCTTTGTGTTCCTAGCGACGCTGTCGCCCAGGTAAAACGACATGCAGCACTTACGTGGAAATGGCAGCTTGATGAAAACATCGACCCCCGCTCCCAACAACATCCCGACACTACGAAAGCAGCTTTAATCCATTATCTCCGCACCAAGCGGGAGGCCCGCTGCACACATGAACGAGCGCCAAAAATTCTTGACCGCAGCATGGATGCACTACTGATCCCACTTGTCAAATCCACTAACGCAGACATCCTCCAATCTACCGCGGATCGTCTCTAGAAGGTTTACCAAGCAAAGCATAATGCAAACCTCTTCTCACCTAACCCGCAAATCCCGGCAAACGCCAATATTTTCTGAACCACTACAGGGACTGTGAGAGCCATACCATATGTTCATACATTGTAATATACATACTTGTCATATTTTGAAATAAATAATATTATCCATATCTGAGTGCAGACAGTAGCTTTGCTAGCGATGACACAAAAAGACGATCCACCACCGGGCGAGTGGGCATTATAGTAGGTGCACCATTCTTATGGGGAACAAACTTATAACGATTAGTAACAACGTCTACAGCAGAGGCAGAATATATAATACAATCTGATACAGCCAAAGACGCGGTATGAGCTAGGAATCTCCTCACAGAATTCGGCATTCCGCTCGTAAAACCCACCACGATAGAACAGGACAACATGTCAGCAATACTGATGGGAAATGGTATCACAAAATCCCGCCGTACAAAACATATCGATCTACGATATCATCACATCAGGGAACTCACATCGAACAACACCATCAAGCTAAAATACATTCCATCAGAACAGATACTCAGTAATTTCTTCACGAAGCCACTCAGCCGAGAGAAGTTTACCGACATACGCGACAGACTAATGACTCGGATGCCAGTACCAACATAGTTCAATTTATAATAAGGGTAAGTATTTTAAGGTAAGCAGGTGTCAAATGCTTTGTGCTTCTATCTCTGACTGCAAAATATACAGATATATCGTACCTTGTAAAAAGAATATGTACAAACTGATTGTATTATATGTAAAAATGAAATTACAAATAATGTACACGCAATATATAACTATATAGTTGTTCATAAAATTGTTCCTATCGATAGACGCCCAAGTACTTACTTGTGCGACTGTGTTTTGACATAATAAAATAGTCTGAAGTTAAGTTGAATCCCGCAGACAATTTGTGTTCATCTATACACATAATATTAGTATTTTACTGGTTCTTTTTAACTTTTTTGCGTGATATCGTAAAAGTTGCAGACCAGTGACGATTTGTATAGAAATTCACTCGCAGGATACAAACAAAATTGTAAATTTCGCAGCCCACAGGCCCTACAGGGACTACAATATCTCACTGTCTCCAACCCCCCCTCCCCCAACGCACCCTCTATGTATTGTGAGTACTAACACAAAAACAGTTCTTTATTTTTACCACTGGAGCCTGAATTTTCGTCCTCAATGGGTAGAATTTATCACTATGCGAATTTCGTTGGTCAATTCAATCAAAAATTTAACTTTTTCTAAAAGCAACCATACTAAGGATAGTAGCCAGACCGCAGCATAAAAGCCGCACATTCCAAGACCCAAGAAAAAATCTTAGCCTCACAGTCTCCGAGTCTCAGCTTCTCAGGCCATATCACAAAGTCAAACCAATATGCCACAACGCAGAAGGGAGCTGTCCCCCAGCATCCACGCCACAGTCCACACCGATTCAGTAAGCAAAATGTATTTTTCAAGAAAATCTCGAGTATTTTTACCTGCGAAATTGCGATGCCTGTCCCCGTACAGAAGATTATCCACGCCAGTCGTGAAGCCTGCCACTGTACAGGAGATCGTCTACTCTTCAGAAAAGTCAACTCTTTCAACAATTTTCAGGAGACAATACTCAACAGCACCAATTCGTAAACGTCTTCGACAAATATACATTGGTTCAACGCTTATCGCCCAATCCATCTACAGTGTCAACAATTTCACAATCCAGGTCTTGAGTCTTCGACCTTCATTAGTCTTCAGTTTCCAATTTTCAGCCTTCAGACTTCAGCCCTTGTTGATTGTAAAATTGAAGGGGAGTGAGAGATTACAGGTCTCAGGCCAGATTTTACAGCAAGAAACCATTTTGATTTATGGAAGTAATCAGAGTCAGCTCACTACCGAGAGCTAATCAAGTTGCTCATATTACTCTCAAGAGTTGAATTATCACTTAACCGACTTCCGAGAGCAGATTAAGTTTCATAACCGATTCCCGAGTGTGGATTAATCCTGTCAACCGCAACATTCTAAAAATAGCTGCGGTTCTATGTGAGTCACAACCTATGCGGAAAGGCATCATGTGATTAGCGTGAGACTTAAATGCAGAGAAGTTGAAATGGAAAAGCATCGAAGTGTTAAAGTGTTCTGCATAAAGTTTATCATACTGACCATATGAGTTTTTATCCTGGCCAGCCCAAGCGGCTGAACTCTAGCACAAACACTTTAGGTATAAAACCAAAGGTGAGGTCAGAAATAAACACATACATTTGCACTTTATCTAAAGTCTACTACATTGTACTCTAACAAAAACTAAACCCATCAAAAGCTGATGATGTATTGCATTGTGACTCATCTCCAACTCTGTTAAATAGCATTTTACATTATGAAGTTTGTACTTCACGAGAATCTTTTTGAACTAGTTAAGATATAAGAGGTGTAGTAGCTTACGTGTGCGACGAAGGATGATTTCTGTCGTCGGGATACGACGTGAGCCGATATGTAAGGCAGTCGAGCAATCAATGTTTTAACCTCATACGGTCCGCCCTTCTCATCGGCCACTGAAAATATGATCGGTGTATTATACTTAGCCGTATGCACAGCTGTGTCGGAAATGTGAGTCATAGGTAAACTATATTCCTGACCTCAGATTCGACTGTTTCCTTCGTCTCTTTTTGAGAACGATATCCATCATCTCTCACAAACAAAGAAAAATTATGTCCCTAGTTATACGCATGTCCTCTAGCCATGATACCACATGACCTTCCTGAGGAATTTTGTTGAAAGGTGCCTGTAGCGAGCGTCGTATCGGTGACAGAATCCGGTGTCTCGTTCATTTGTGCTTGTCCCCAGTTAATCGAGTATGGCCACACGTCCGCATCACCAAGCAACGCAACTCGCATGAACTCCTTCGCTTTTATGAGTCTCACTCTATCGGCACCTTGTCTCTAAAATTTATATGTTGCACTAGTTTTGTGACGCGTACCTGCTGCAACAGTGTCGTCATGACATCTGTAAACTCGCTACCGTTGTCAGTATACATATTAACTGGCCAGCTGAAATCTGCGAATCACTTATAAATGATCTCGGCTACGATTTGAGTTGATTTGTCTTTCAGAGGATATAACTCGTTACATCTTGATGCAACATCAAACACGTGACAAACACACTTACATTTCGTGTGATCGGACATGGGTAACTCAGCCAGATTAATAATAACCCAGTGCCACGGTTTGCCATCAGAAATGCTACTTATATGGGCATATCCGTAACGCTTGATTCGGTTAGCTTTGCAGTCATTGCATTCGTGATACACTTGAGATACACATTGTTCAGGTTCGAGTGTACAAAGTCTTACCTTTTGCAATATTCCTCTGTCCCCGCTTGATCCGTATGTTTGCGAACATGGTGTTGTCTTAACCATTTCAGAATAGCTTCTTAACCATTTCAGAATAGTTGCATCGGCTGACTCTGTAACACCGAAATCAGCAGGTGAGGATTCCACTATGTCATCAATCATTTGGACTTGAAGGCTCTTTTAGTCCTGCTTTTGCGTGAATGGTCTAAGGTATATATACGATTAAAATTTATATTGTCCATTAGTTGGGTAATATGATTGTGTACATCTGAAAAGTCGTTCATCGGCTATTTAATACCCTGTTATCAGCCACACATGCAGTAGCTTTGTCTGAATCTTTCCTCTTATAAAAAGTCTGTGCCAGTGATGTACTCCCCTGTGGTTCTCCATACTGCAGGTGCTTGTGTTGTCTTCGTCTCTCCTTGAAACCGTGTTGTCAAAAGTGTGGTCTTAGATTCTCCACGCTCCTTTTAACGGCTTCTAAAAATTGTAGAATACGGTGAGTAGCTGGGAAGGTACGACCAAATAAAACAACAATCCTCTTCTCAAGTACGTCTCTCTTTGCTAGTAAAAGTACTAGTCTGGAAAAAGTGCACGGAGTCTGTTTGTGATATGTATTTTCTAGTTAATGAGACTCGGATTTTTACTTGAGTTTGTCTCTCACGAGGGACACCCGTCAGTAGGTACCGGTTCACCGCCAGATTCCTGATTACTCCAATATCAGGAATATATTAATTTGGGTTCAGAATCAATTCTCGGGTATTTGAAATCCTGTAAAATTCGGATCTAGAATTTGGCTTTTTAGCTTTTTTAGTACCATGATGTTACAAGGTATCCACTTGGTTGTTCCAAGTGAACCTATCCAACATATTATAGTATGTCGTCAAGGCGACTTTTGAACTGCTTGGGTACCCTGGAAGTGGTAAGTATCCACCTCTCTATTTACATAGGTTGGCACACATTAAATCATAGAGACCAATTTGTCGATACACATATCTGAATGTTTTGAAGGGCAACACAGCGTGGTGGTAGCATCTTGTAAAAACCCTAAACCCTAAAAACATAATTTACCAACTGTAGTATCAACAACCATGCGTTCTCATTGGCTAAGTCGGTTTGAAAAGCGTTCACCTTTTAGATGTTCAAGAGTTCGGTATCACGGCAGCTGCGAATTATGATGTGCAGCGAACATATGCATGGTATATCTGCGATCTTAAACCGTTTAAGATTGGCTTTTTGAGCCGCAGCTAAAAACTCCAGTACCATACTATAAAAAAATCGATACAAAGCGTGGCAACATATATGGTAGTTGGTTGTTTTTATCAAGAATATCTGTTATGTCAGGAGAAGAGAACTTCGCAATCGTATCACGCCACCGACTAACCAATTGTGGGTTTGGTTCCATGTCCTTCAAGTGTTACAATGATTTCTGATCGCATAGTACATCAAAGTGTGTACCACACAGGTAGGTCTGAAAAGAGAGAGTGCTGTTATGAAGCTATTGCCGTACGGTAGTTAGTTTGTGACAAGTCCATCGCTCTGCTAAAAAACTGTACTTAGCTCGGTTTCACATCAGTCATTTGATTCAGAGTACCTCCAAGTTCCATATTGGATGCGTTTGTTACTACCATGAACAATCCTCCGTCTCTTGGTGGATAAACTACCCATTGTACCGCTGTTTTGAGCTGCTGGAAGGCATCACCATAAGGTTCAAGATATCTTGCTAAATGAGAAACTCCGTCCGACAGGAAGTGGACGAAGCTGTACGTGCTGCTTGCTTCCTTTTCAGTTGCAGGAGTTCTTCAATCTAGTAAGTGTTATGCCTTTCCGGGATCGATCATGGACCAATCATCTGATATACAAGAACTTAACAGCTGTATTTCGTTAGTTTCGAGGTGACACTTTTGCTTTTGAGTTTGAAGTCGAGTTTGTTCATTGCTACGACCTCTTATACTACTCGGTCGTGCTCCTCTTTGGTTTTGATAACTACAGTTATGTCATCTATATACACTTGTAATTGTCCAGATCGCGAAATGATTCTTGCTTGAGATTTGTTGAAAGAACGATGACAATATGTGCAGACCAAACAGTGCTCCTTAAATGAGCACAGTTGTCATCCCAGGTAAACGTGAAGTACTTTTGGTGTGGTTCGTATATTTTCATCTGGTGATAGCCTAGTTTTAGATCTTATGGTGGAGAAAATTGTAGCTCCTTCTATTTGTCTCAGTAACTCGTTAATCTTTGGTACGTGGAAAATATATGTTGATGTTAGAGCATACTCGTACCTTCTTCAAGATTCCAACTGAACTGGACTGGTCTTTAGCCAAAAGTGCTAGGTTTATTGGAGTGGGCTCGTAGTATACTGCGATGACTCTATCTTCCAACCAGGTAATAACTTGTTCTCTGACCACCTGTTCACGACGCCATGCAACATAGTTGCGAGTAGGACACTTGAGTTTTGAGTAGTATACCAAGGCCAAGTCTAAGCTCACATAACTGTTGTTAATATGATCTCAGTCCAAGCCCAGTATATCTTGATCTTGTCGTTGTCAAACACCAAATCTTTTAGTTTCCCTACAAAGTGTGGACTTATCTCTTCAACAGTCTTAGAAGGTTTATATACAGGCTTCAGTATATGGTCGTCTGATTGATCTTTAATATCTAATGATAACAAATCAGTCGTAGTCTGGTGAAAATACTCATTACTGTTTTTATGACAACTGACGTTGATCAAATAGTGTGAATCTTAGATCAACCACTATGTCTCAACCAACTATCACGGATATCATACAGCATTGAAATGCTGTACATGGAACTTGCGAGCTCGGATCCAACAACTCTTTTATTTCATGCCCATTAATACCTCAAGAACGACACGCTCATCATGAGGCCCGTCCTTCAGTCTTAGTGACAAGTCCCGATATGATTACTACTTAATATCTACTCTAGCTTGTACCTTGCATTGCTGCTTGTGGAATCATCCAGTACCAGCATAGTTAATACACTTCACCACCAAATACTTACATTTCGTGTTGTGTTTATCTTTCCATCTTCCAATAGGTTCGTGCTGGGTCATTCTCTAATCACAATTTGCCTCAATACAGTTCTTGACAACCTTATGATTGGGATCGGCTAGTACTGATTGCTGAGCAGCTTTGGGTGGTCCAAAATCAATATCTGTTTCTGCTAGAGCCTGCCCTCTTCTTTATTCTTTTTGCGGATCATGCTTCCTCCACCAGTACGGCTGATGTTGAATACTTCACAATATCAGAGTCTGATAAACATGTCTATTGACTCCGTAACGTACTCTCCGAGATAGGTTTTCTACAGACGTACCTTTACACCCCTCTATTGAGATAACAAATCCGCCATCCACGCCATAGTATCTACAGAGCCTATCAAACACCGCAAATACATTGATATTTCCGAGTCCACCATGTTAAAGAGCTCGAAAATGAGGGAGTCGTCAAGGCTGACTACATCACAACAACCGCGAATCCAGCCGACATACTTACCAAGAATACTGCTCGTCCGGCACACTCGCGTCACCCTCACTCCATGCTCGCCGAAGTACCCGTTGAGTATACCAATGCAGTCGTGAATCAATCCAGGGAAGAATGATATGTACATTGCATTCTCTCTCTTCATTATCCACCGACTCGAATAGAGTGTCAGGATAGAGCAAATCATCATATAGCGAATATAAAGAATGCATCTACAGTCGGCCCTTCGGACTGTCAGTGTCACCTATATGACACCTCACTAGGATAATAGAATCCCGCCAGTATATACATTTGGTGGTAGTTAGCAAATGCAAATATAGCCTCAGCAGAGGGATAGAGGGATAAATAACTCCACTTGTTGCAGAAATACATTGGTCTAACATCGGTGGGGGTTTATTTTATCCCCTCTAGGGTCATTTGAGGCTTATGCTCGCTCAAACTCATTTGCGAGCCCGCCTACTTTGTCTTTCAATGTCGACATTGTGTCGATAACTGGCAGCTGTAACGAGCAATTTTTTTGATATATGTGTAGTGAACATCCACAACCAAAGTTGAGGTACATATAATCGATGTTAAACGATTATGTCATCGCATACCTTTCTGCAGCACAACCGCTGCGCCAAAGGTAGTTCAGGATAAATGCCTTCTATCATACAAGCAGTACATATACAAGCAATACTCTACTATCCAACACCGTTTAAATGTACGTGAACGGTTACTAGAGTCAGTAGAAGCTCTCAACAAAGCCCGAGTCCCAGAATCCGACGTTGTGATTCGTGATTTGTAGTTCTGACGTCGTGATTTGTACAAATCGGGGACTTTGTTGATGCGCAGTAAATAGCCTGTAGTGGAACACAGGGTGTCGGGACAGGCGGCGTAATCAGCGTTGCACATGGCATCGGCAACTAATGGCCCTTTGTGGAATGAGTATATGAGGCCTGATAGAGATGTGTGTTTGAGATAGAACAAGATACGTTGTGCTGCGGTTCAATGGGCTGCTGACGGTTTATTTATGTACCGGGCCAGCGTTTTCAGTGCGTATGTAATGTCAATGTGAGTAATGACGGACAGGTATTGTAAGGTGCCGATCAATTGGCGATATGTATGTTGGCCGATGATATCCTGTGTAGCGGATGTAAAAGTGGTGAGACTGTCGGTGAGATCGAGGTTCTCCAGTGCCTCACGTATGTAGTTGTCTTGAACTAAGCTGATGGAATCATTGATCGTCATAACGCGGACCCCGAAAAGCCATTTTGGTCGGCTTATTTCCTTGCAGCTAAAGTCGGCGTGAAGGAGATTTTTGAAGTGAGCGACATCAATTGTGTGATTCCCGCAGATGATTTATATACCATTAATATAGAGTAAGACGACGCAGGAGAAAGCGTCGGAGTCGATGATGAAGTGGCAAGGATCGGAGGCGGCTTGGTGAAAGCCCATATTGATGAGTTTGTACATGATTAGGGCATACCACAAGCTTCCGGATTGCTTGAGGTCATCGAAGTTTTTCATAAGTTTGAGAATATTTTTGGATGCGAGACCAATGTCGTTGGAGCGGATAGAGTTAAGCGATCGACATCCAGCTGCTAAATGTGCCATTTTTCGGAAGCGGCGATGGTGAGTAAGGCGCCGAGGGTGTCATGACTGCATGTTGGGAAGTAGGGCTCACTTTAGTTGATACCGTTTGTTTACGTAAAGATCCGTGCACAGAGTCTAGATTTATATATGTTCACTAGTCCATCGATTATTTTGATTTCAAGCACCCATTTGCTCAAACAAAACAGTGAAGGTATCGTCAGGAAGTTCATCCGGCGTGGGGTTCCCGCTGAATGGATGTGCGCTAGGGTGAGGTCTAAAGGCCTCGCGGAGAGTGGCGGGCGTAAGTGGGTGTGCTTCGACCTGTGTACACACAATATATATTTTGTGAACGGTGTCGTTATACATAGCTTTCTGTATGATGTGTTGATCGTGAGTGGATGGGGACGCGGGTAGAGCTTCGCGGATGGGAATGAGAAGGTCGTGTGTGAGATTATCGTCGCTAGTGTGTAAAGTCGGTGGAGTATCTGCAAGTGCCTTGATTGCCGTGATAGTGCTGGAGCGTGCGTGTTGAAGTACAGCGCGACGAAACTGACGATCGGCTTTGTCCTGTTTTGATATGCGTTTCACATGTGCGAGTACCCTACAGTGTTTCTACTTGACGCTTAGGCGTCAGATCGATGGTCGCCATGGTATTGTCAGTAGGGAGGCCAGTGTTCTCGATGTCGAATACCCAGTGCATGTGTGTGGGGGCGGTTGGAGTGAAGATTGCCACGAGAGAGGTAGTAGTGTCCGTGGTGTGGAGTTGTGGAGGAAGTGGCGCAGGTGTAGTGAGAGCGGAAACTCGTGCGAGGGTAATGGCGGATGAATATTCAGTGCCATGTTGGTTAGCATTATTGTGTGTGGACATTTGTTTTAGCATGACGTGTCATTCGCATATTGTCAGGGAGAGAGAGTTAGTGAAGGTTGCCACTATTGTGGCGATGCGGAAGAAGAAGGTCACGCAGTGTGCCTGGAGATGGGCGCCTTGGGTATCGATCGATTCTTCTTCAATCGTAGTGGAAACAGCAGTCGGCGGTGATGCCGTTTCGGAAAGGGAGACGGAGTCTGTAGGGCTGTCGTCTGGAGTGCGAAGAAGTGGCGTGATGGATGTAGATGGAGGTGTGGCCAGAAGTGCCGTATCGATCGTATGTTGAGACGAGGTGTGTTGGGGCGTCGAAAGTAGTGTGCTAGAAGTCGGGACGATGTGTTAGGGAGTGATAGTAGCGGATGTAGCAAGCTCCCCTGGAATTTGGGTGGCCGACGTGGTCGTGCCTGTCCTGGGCGAAGTCATGGCGGAGGCATAGTGGAGAAGGAGGAAGTGGGGGATGACTCCCCTGACATTGACGTAGTGGTGGTTGAGGATGACTCCCCTGGAACTGCTGGAAAATAAGGTCGGCTTACGGGCGATGGTTCTGGAGATGTGTTGTGGTGTCCGTTGGCTAGCGTAATTTCACGAATCGTGGGGACGGTCACAGTAGTTGTCGGGGTTGTTTATCTCGTAAGCCCTATGTTTAGTTTAAACCACAAAAAAATGTATATTGTCCAGTATACTTTTATTTTTTGAAACATGGGCGTATAACGAATGTTAACTCGGTTTCCGACTTGTTATTCTGCTATCTTTTCGGTATTGTTCCATATATTTTGCCTTTTTATCAAAAGTATACTACGTGTCTTTCGCAAGCACGGATATACAATCCAACGAATAGGTTGTACATTCTCTATCTATGGCAACTCATTGCAATCAGGAAGGTCCCCTTTCTCTAAAACCGGGTGTCCAACATATTACATGGAGGCACCCACCCTAGCCCTACTGGGTGACTCACAACCAGGGGGCGAGTACGATGGTAGGGTTGTCCAAGTTATTTGGTATCTGCAACTCACTCTATCTGCCACGAAAAAGGTGAGTTGGTGGTGTTGTTCCAATCAATTGCATCATTCGGCAATGCAGTATGAAAGAATACTTGTTTAAGTGTTCTATGATGCGACTAAAATATGGGCCTTACGTTTGTGGTTTATACGAGACAGGCCACCCGTGGTGAGCAAAGACTTGGCAGCTGCCACGGTTCGAGTACCCACATTTTCTAAAGGAGATAGTATATTAAGTTGTGACGGCACATCAAAGAAGTTACATATGTAGCGGCCACCTGTCGGTTCGGTCATGGGAAATCGTATCAATGATGATCATATATATATATATAATATTATATTATATACATATATAGTGTTATATATACATATATATATATAATATAATAATATAATAAATATACAAATAAATAGTACCATATATGTACTGCACAACACCACAAACATATATCCCAAAAGATAGCTATACAGATATATATATATATATATAACTTAAGTATCGTAATATATATAGAGATATTGTGATATGCATATGCCTATATTGAAAGGGATGTATTAGCTTAGGTGAAATACCCAAATAAATGTGTACATGTATATGCACTCAAGTGTGAATAGACATATGTCCATACACTTGCTCAAACCATTTGAGCATACAATTGCTTCTCATCTAGTAAACGTGCGATCCAAAGAAAACTTTCAAGATATATATATACGTGTGCTAGAATCTATACAAACATGCAGCAAGAAACATTTCGTAAACGTACGATTCAAAACTCATTTTCTGTATGTATGTGTGCTAGCATCTATATGAACATACAGCAAGAATGTGGACGTATTTCTATACAACGAAGTCATTCAGAAATACTATGGATACTCAACTATTCGCGTGTATGAAAAGACATCAATTCGATACCCAGATTGTCCTGCACTTGTTTTAGGGTTTTGGGTTGCACTTGTCGTCTGCACTTGTCGTCCTTGAAATTACGTAGGTCTAAAGCATTTACATATACTCAAATTAAATTGCAAATCTTCACACCAATTTGCTCGGATGGAACATCCCTAAAGCCTGAAACAAAAATATGGTATTTGCAAAACCCTTGATATCAAACCATTCATCCGTACTTGTTTATTACTTATTCTCATACAGCACAAACAGATAAATAATGGTGTCGCTTCAGCAACACAATGATATGATGGCTTCGTAAATACACTCATAGGTTCCCATATACATAATTGTAGCACACAAATACGAAGACCCACACATTATGTAAGTATATGTGTATATGTATGGATATGAGCACATACATGTGCACGACTATATATATATATATATATATATATATATATGTAAAAGTGAATGAAAAGGTATACGCATACGCACAAACATATAAACTTACATAACTACACGCTATACATACATACATATACGAATTTGCATATAGATATGTATACACAGGCACGTATATGTATATGTCTATATGTATGTGTACACAAGTATATATATATATATATGTACACATATACATTTTATAGATATATCTATATATATACATACGTACATACATACATCTTTATAAAAAATGTACACTAATATATAAACAACATATGGATAACAACAATAAAAAAAATACAATGTACCCATGTGTAGAGATATATATGTATGTATTATGTACATTGTTATTTATATATATATATATATATATATATATATATATAAATATATATAAAAACATGGAGACAAATATAGATATACATCTATACAAAATTTTACAAGTATACACATACACATGCGCAAAGCACAATGATATATAGTTATATATAAAAAAACATATGCATATGTATAAACCACGTACAGTAAAATAGTTGAATAAACAAATGTTTGCGTGTGTGTGTCTATCGTATGCATATACACATGTATAGATGTATATGTATATATGTGTGTATTTTTATAATCATACTCATACTTATACTTAAACGTATGAGTATAGGTATGAGTTTATATTCATATATACACATTTATATATATATACATAACTTCAAATAAATATAAGTATACATGTATAAGTACCCATATATATATGAATATATTTATATATATATATATAAATATAATAATATATAGACATATATACACAAAGTTTTTGCCAGATACATATATATATATGTATATACATATACATATTACATAGGCATACATACATATATAACTATATAACCTGTATATATGTGTAACAGAAAACGAATTAATTATGAAATCAAATTTTATATATGTACATAATCACACGGACACATACATATATATATATTAACACATACATGGGGATATATATATATATATATATATATATATATATATATATATACATACATATATACATATATATATATATATATATATATATATATATATATATATATATATATATATATATATATATATATATATATATATATATATATATATATATATACATATATATACATACATATATATATAAACGTATATGCGTGTATGTGCGTGCGTGTTTATATGTATATATATGAACACAAATGCAACAGAACAATATAAACACACACACACACACACATATATATATATATATATATGTATTGTGATTCCCTCGTAGTAGGACTTGTTGACCCACTTACTACCACGGTGATATCACAGAACTGCAACCTTTTGAGAAGGAGTCCTCATTTTAGGGACTCGGTAGCATTGCGATCACACACTATCACAGAAATTCATAGGAATCAGGGGATCGAACCCATAGATTGTTGCTTTGTGATACCCTCGTAGTAGGAGTGGTTAACATAATTTATTTGTATATATATATATATACATACATATATATATATATATATATATATATATATATATATATATATATATATATATATATATATATATATATATACACGCACACGCACACGCACACACGCACACACATATAAATACATACATACATATACATATACATATATATATATGTTCTTACATATTCGTCGTATCCACATAGGCAGTAAAAAGACATTTGCGTACTATGATGCTATATAAGTGGATGTATCGGTCATATTATATACTTAATTGATCTTGGTTTGGAATGGTTTCTTTCTAGACAACTGTGACGCATAAGTGGGTGATTACTTCAATATGTTAGAATATGGATCGTGAAGCACGACCGAGATACCTTGATGAGAATCGTCAGACAATCCAGAAGGACAGATGAAAGAGCCACGTAAAAGAATCACTGTATGAGATATCTCACAATGATTCTCAAAAATGCATACTTTGTATTCCGCTATTGTTACACATATGTATTTGTCAATTATTTGAGCTCATGGACGTCAATCATATTGCCCGACGACCGACGTCATTGATCTTTTATTGCTCTTGTTGTTTCCCGACGGACGTTGTTCTGAGAAAAGAATTGTTCTGTATATATTTGTTCATTTAGAAGGAGGCTAAAGCCTCTAGCTAGGAGTATGATAATGAGAACGATATTTATTCATGTACCCGAATTATCCTCCAGAACTTCCAGAAGGCCAAACTCCGCGGTCGGTCACACTTCATGAATATTTCATGAAATAAGTGCTCAAGCCTGAGGGGCTGCAAATTAGCTAAGGTAGGTAGTGCTGAGTGCTGAGTGCTGAGTGCTGACTCATGACTGCCGATGGTGCTGAGGGCCTGAGGCATGAACCCATGACCTACTCTGGCATTGTATCCCTATTCGTAAACTACCTCAGCAACCGTCGATCGGCTGCGTACAATGCATGACAACGGGAGTAAAATAAACGCTTTCCAAAATCAAAAGTTTTGTTCTTCTGCTCCTCGTAGGGTTTTTTTTACAACTCTCCAATACATATATACCTATTTACTCCCCAGAGAGTGAGAGAGGGTCTGCGACTTAACGAGAGACCGAGACTCTCCGAAATAAAAAGCTGGACCTGTCACTCTGCATTTTTAAAATAGGTTTAAACGAATCCGTTGGTTCTTAGTTCTCAAGATCATTTGTACCGTCGACTGTATTAATCTTATATTTTGCACCAACCAACTGATTTGCAAAGCCTTTTCTAATTAGCCGTATAGGTTGGCTTCCATGTCTATTTATAAAAGTTATGTAGAATTATGATATCAAATTTGAAATTTGCATCACGGTAAGTTTTTTTTTTAACCTGACGATCTAGAAAAAGTAGAAAATAAATATGGGAGAACGGACAAGTCCGTATGTAGGACTTTTTTATATATATAAAACATAAAACCCAAAACATCTGACTCCAAAAATAGTCGGACGTGTGGCTTATTCTATTCTTAAATTTATTTTTAGAAGGCTAAGTATGATTGGGCTGGGAGTCTGGGGCTTCTTGAGAGGCTGGGCCGCTGCTGGGTGGGCTCTTGAGACTTGAGTCTTGAGTCGAGGCTCCAAGCCGCAAGGGCCAAGGCTCCACAATCCACATCAAGAGAGTGAAGACGAAAAGTGACGAGACCTAAGAAGTTTTTTTTTTTTAAACCCCCCCCCCCCCCCCCCCCAACCATATATTCTTTTAAAAATATATAAATAGATTTGAATTGTAAACCTATTTACGACGTAGTCCTGATTGTCGATGTTAAGTAAACTATCTGATTGGGGATCAGCGTAGTTTCCGACACAGAAAATGAATTAAATACAACATGTTCGGTGAGATTTATCTGATTATTTATACTACTGTGTAAACATTTGTACTACATACTACTACTACACACACAGAGAGAGAAGTATTAAAAAATGAATGGAAACGATAGTGTAATGAGTAAAGATAGATTGCAGAAGTAGATACTACTTGCGAGCCAAGTTGAGAGTCTGTGCAAGCATGAAACAGCGAAGACTATAAAGTACGTACAGTGCTCTACTACCTATTGAATACATAGTAAAGTAGAGTGAATTTTCGCAGCCCCCCCTTTTTTTGGATAGCGTAGATCGACAACGAGGTGGTAGTCGAGACCAGACTCGAAACTACGAAGTACGAGATACGGATTTGTTTTCCCATTTCAGAATCTGAATAATATGCGATCAACTATAAACTTCCATAGCACTCTCTCAGATATCCACTTCACTTTCAGTCAGTGAGTAGCATATTAGCGGCGATGGAGTTGACACTAAAATTGGCTCTGGCTATAGTCGCCTTTGCAAATGGCGCGCTAGGCAACGACAACTGGGTGAAGGTTGGGGCGCCTGTTGATAATTTGGCCGCCAAGAACGGCGGTAGCGGCGGCGGTGGTTTGGGCGGTTCTACTTCCATGGATGTAGAAACAGGCTTGGGTTTTGGGCCATCAGATCAGGCCACTGACTACGAGACAGAAATCATCACTGAAACAGTAGCCATCACCAAGATCATCGATGGTAGTAGGGGTGGTGCTGATTGTGCCACCGGGCCTGGTGCAAATTTGGCACAAATTAACATTCTCAGACTGGATCTGACAAATAATGTCACAGCAGTACAATCGTTTATCAATGCGGTCAACCCCCCGATTCCAGGTAATTCATGCCCAAGTATCACGCCTGTAGAGTTGATAGATTATAGCTTTGTAGAAGCTCTCTATTGCAACAGCACACCGTACACTACAATGCTTGTGAGTGTACCTGCTGGAGCTTGCTGGAATGAGACCTTGAATTATTGGGGTAGCAAGGAGTTCTACGAGGTACTCCCCATAGCGGAAATCTTCAACAGTGAAGGTAGACCGTTGAATCAAGGAAATCTAGAAGGATGCCCAACTATTGACAATTGTTTGAGCCAAGGTTGCTTCTCAGTTCTCAACAGCGATGAAAAGATACCAGCTTGTCTCCAGTGTAACGTGAACATGTTTCAAAGTGAGAACTTAACGTCTTGTGAAAACGGTCCGTGCCCTGGTCCTCCGGATCCCGACTGTTTCGGTAGTACAACTCAGCGTTTCTGCGGCTACAACTCAATCTACACGTCATTCAATGTGACTGCGGGATCAGGTGGCATAGTGTCGGCATGCTTTGCCAGCCAGTGTTGCAATGCACTTCCAGTTCCACCAAATGTAGGAACCGGAATTGTTAAATGTCCAGGCGAATGTATAATCCCGCCATCTCCTACTGCATCACCTACTACCTCACCATCTCCCAGTACAACCCCATCTGTAACCCCGACCGCAAGTACAACACCATCTGTAACCGCGAGTGCAAGTGTAACACCATCTGTAACCGCGAGTGCAAGTGTAACACCATCTGTAACTGCGAGTGCAAGTGTAACACCATCTGTAACCGCGAGTGCAAGTGTAACACCTTCGGCAACTCCCACCACAAGCCCAAGTCCGTCAGTCTCCACCACTCCTTCATCTTCTCCTTCTTCAACGTCAAGTCCAGTACCAGGTATGACAGGTTTAGTAGTGATTTACGTGGATTGAAATCCCATGTTTTGCCATTTCATGTTTCAACTACAGATCATAACTAATACAATCCTTGTATTTTATAGCCTGCTACCCGGCTAGGAGTGATTCTGATTTTGGGAATGCTCCGCTTGATGCGAGATGCGGAACATTCTGTGTACTCGCTGGTGTTTTGAGCAGAACTGGGGATTTCGATGCCGCCAATTGTGTTCGAGCCGAATTTGATGCTAGCAGTGACCCCAATCTAGAAATAAGAAGTCTCGCAGCAACTGATACCATCGCGGTCCCACTCATGTATGCCAACAGACCGGCACATGCACACACTTGAACGTACCCATATACCAGTCTCTCCACATATCTGATCAATACGATCGCCTTGAAATTAATTTATGAGCTTTGCGTCACCTTGATGGGAATTTCTGAACCTCGAGCACCGTTAACGTTTCCATTTTATCAATTTTGCAGTGGATTCAGCTTTCAAAACTTCGATGCCACTACGACGCTGGCGAATATCATTGAGCCGAATACAGTACTGTAAGTAAAATTCGAACTGCTTCAAATCTTTCAGAGATTTAGTATCCATAACAGTATCAAAAGGGTGTCTGAGGTCTATTGACTCACTTTCTCGCCAACAGAATTTGCTAACATCAGTCGTTATTTTTGCTGACAGAACATTCGAGGAAACCGGTGTCACAACAGACATCCTGGATGAAATCAGTGCGGAGGCGATAACCCTGTAAGTGGCACATGCAATTTATAATCAAATTTGAAATTGCCTGAATTGCGATATCAGTTAAGTCGTTTGATCTTTCTTAGTATCGCGTTTTGAACTAACACCGGCTTCTGTCATATGTACAGTCGATTAATCAGAGAACCGAATATCCCATCTTTCGGTGCCAGCTTCTTCGACAGTTACCCAAAAATAAATCAAATGTAAGTAAAATCAAGCTCGTGCTTAGGTCTTCTTGTATCGTCGTTTCAGTGTTGAGCGAATGTGCAGCAACAAGCATGTATAAGTCTTTAACTAATCCCGTAGCTTTCATCATTCTCCTACAGAGTTGTGACCGATTTTGATGGTAATTTCGTCTTCAACGCCAATGCCGTCCCTGCGGGTAGCTCATTAAATGTCCTGTAAGTGGTTTATACGAGATTTACGGCACAAGTTGATGTGCTCGGCATTTTCATGTTTACTCATCGACGTCGAATGGCACCAAACTGACATGTTGAACCATCCTTTCCTTTACAGATCTATTCGTAACTCTGGGTTGACTGAGATTGATGTTAAGGGACTGCCAACGGTTACAGTATTGTATGTCGAGTGGAGCTCGTTTTTTAGTGCTACTTTCACATACTCCAGCAGAATACGTTGCAAGATGTATTATATACGTGGGTTGCCTGAACTCATCCTTCGACTTTGCTTCCACACAACAGTGACTTCTCTGAAAACGAGCTGAAAAATTTCGCCACGATATATTCCGACCCCAACGCAATTCAGGAACTGTATGTCTTAGCTTTGTTGATTTTAATACTGTTCAGTCTTGAAATTTGACGCTTCTGAATTGTTTGATGCTTTTACTGTTCAATCGTTTTAAGGGATCTGTTCAAAACCCTAAAACCCTTCATTCATTCCATATTGTACTAGTGCCTTGGAAGGTAATGTTCTCACAAGAACAGATTTTGTATCTGAGGCTGTTATCGACACCGTCTTGGCTTTCCCAGCAGATTTGGCTGGTACCGAGGATACACCAGCAAGACTGTAAGTTGTACATCGCTCTTTTCGAATCACTCTCAGGGTACATACTCACGCTAGATCTGAGCAGGCGGTTGCGTTATATAGAATTGCTGAATCTGGTTTAAAATCCACTGAATTTAATCATTTTTAACTCGCAGCCAACAAGGAGGCGTCTTCCCAGATGGCACTATCCGCCTCCGACCAGAGTGGTACAACAACCTCTGCAATGTCGTACTGTAAGTGTTTGTGCGATACATGCGGCTTCGAAGTTCAAATATTTTTCCGCAATTATCATTGCCACCATACACCAACAACTGACTGCTATATTTTGCAATTTCCTACTACGCAGTTCATACACCGGTAACCGATTGGTTTCAAACACGGACGGCATCGCTGTACTCAATGCGGCTCAGTCATGCGCCGCGATTATAGCGTATCGAAGCTCGGCTGCTGGCCAAGCTGCAATTGGCTGCGACGCAACAGCCACATTCACATGCACACCTTAAATACCAAAAAACTATTGATGCCTTCTCCATTAAACTCTTTAAAAGATATTTTACCAGGCGAACAGATGAGCGAGCGTTATTCAAAGTATTTTACTGGGTACAAATAGCACAGTGTATCACACGTTAATGAAGTATCATTTCCAAGATGACAACACATGCAAAACAACGAATATCCTATATCTATCTCTCTCTCTCTCATAAATGAATACAACAAATACAATGACTAAAAGACTGGTCGACAAATAGGCAAAATGTAGAGTAAGAATTGATGGTGTTGTTTGTACTCATTCGGTTCTTCGTAATCTTGATAAGAGGTTGGCGAGCGTAAATAGTAGTATTCTACTGGGACCATAATACCAGAGTTTATCATAAACTATCCAAATTTAATAGCAGGATGACAACGCATTTAACAACGGATATCATTTATTTCTCTCTCATATATGACTACAATGACTAGAAGGCTGACGACAAAATATAGTAGGAGTTGATGGTGTTGATCGTTCAATTAAATTCGATCTAATTTTAAGAGATTAGCGAGCGTACTAGTGTTCTACTGGGTACAAATAACATAGTTACTACACTAATAAAGTATCAAAAGAAGGATGGCAACGCATTTAATAACGAATACAAATTATCTCTCTCTCATATGTGATTACAATGACTAGAGGACTAGTTGACAAATAGGCAAAATATAGAGTAGGAGTATATTGGCGTAGATCGTATTCATTCAGTACTTTGTAATCTTCAGGGACTACATACATATGCCACAAACCAAAACCTCAGTATCTTGCTACGAATGCCATGTTGCCGTAGTCACTGTTCTTTTGTAAGGAGACTATGTAGTCACCCTCATATGA
>LUCW03001724.1:35000-42866 GCA_001586965.3 Sphaeroforma sirkka
AATATCTACATAAAGAAAAACAAAACAAAAAATGCGTGTGTGCACATTTTTGTGAGATTTGTTAAGACTGCGACCATTATGACTGCGACCGGGTATTGCGACCACTATGCCTGCGACTCTCGACTGCGACCATTAAGTCTGACGCTGTCGCCTGCGACCTGACGCTGTGAAGCATATGTCTGCCGTTAACATATTGACAACATGTTTGCTTTCAATATCTACTCCTGTCTTTAACGCGCTAATTATAAGCCAATTAGGTGGCTTACACATGTACACTTGGCGATAATAAAAACAACGTAATCTATGAATAAATAAATAAAAACAACTTGCAGTGCCATTTTATTAATAAAAACAACGTAGAAAATATAGATAAATAAAACCATGCTGTAATATAATAGGTTTAAAAAAATAAGTATGTGTTTATGCTCATACATTTGAAGTTGGGAGATTGTCGCTGACACTAAGCCTGACATAAGCATACAAAAAGCAAAACAAATAAATAAAATCCTTGTAACTGACGACCCCATTTCAATTTTATAACTATATCTATGACTAAAAAGGAAAGTATGTTATGTACATAACACACGGTGAAGGTGGGAAAGCTACACGAAATTACATTACAACATTTAGACCCCAACTAAGAATTTGTATAATTTGACAGTAATTGATTTTGATGGTGAGTGTATATAGTTTTGGTAATCATGCAGTGCCTACCGAATTGACTCAGCGCATATCTTCCATTGCCGACTCGCTTGGCCCAAGCTTCAAACGGGAATTTACTGACCAATTCTTCTCATCAATCTTTCCTGAAACACAACAGCGACTACGAGAGCTATACCATATTGTGTTCATACATTGTAACATACATACTTGTCGTTTTGGTTTTGAAATAAATATCCCCACTGATAACATCTCTTATTTACCCCAAAGAGATATTAGCTACCATATTACGGTATAAGTGTGCCCGATATTTCACTCCAGCGGCTGACGATAATCGCAATCCAGACGGGGCAGGTGGAAGTCTCAGTGATAATGCGGCAGGTGCAAACTTCGATGTATATTTTTATATTTTAAACTATGTTATTAAACTAAGATACAATTTAAGTCGGTTAGGATTTAGCAGTGGTAGCTTGCGTAAGAATGATCGGGACTGCCTCTTGGTAAGAGCCTTAATATCCTCGATCACACAGGACATACCTCTAGTTGTTTTTTTTTTTAATAAATAATTTTCTCTAGAAGTATTAAGTGTTCATAACCGCATGCTTAATGTGTAGATAGACATAATAACGTAAGTCAAGTTACTACATTGGCTAATATAAATAAAGTTCCATCTGAAGAAAAGTAAAAAAAGAAAGAGACTTATTGGCTTTTGGAGATTGGCGGGAAGACCAAAACCTGTAAGTAGTAGTTCAGAGATTATAAAACTTAGTTTATAATATCCTACATCTACTATCGTCTCAAATAGGTCCAATAAATTATCATAAATACAATTAAAAACTAACATGTTATCTCATTTGATCTTGGTATTTTAGACTGACTGGATACCGTATTTCTACATTATTTTAACTCTACTCTCGAGCTCTTCTAAGTCAGTCAGATTTAATGTAACGTTGGCTGAATGAACCATAGCCCGGTTAGATAGGGCAACTTCAGTATCAGGAGGGGTAGACTCCTGATATACGTAATTAACAAATAGATTGTTGAAGTATCTTCTTCAGGTGTCTTTAAGTAGTTTAATGTGAGCTTCAGGTTCTCTTAAAGCTTTGAGTCTTTGATCCATGGCCTTAGCTAGTTCCTTGTTTTTACAATCTAATGCCGTCCCAATCGGCATTATCTCTACTGCATATTTGTTGATTGCATGTGTTGTACGAGTCTTGAGCTTTTGTTCAAACTACTTAGACTCCTCTAGTTTAGTTAAGAACTCGGTTGAGGGTTTCTACTTAGGGGTACCTGCAGGACCGATGCAACAAACAATGGTGTGTTTCCAAGGTGTCTTCTTAATAGAATAGGATCCCTGATACAAAAACGTGTCGGTTTCACGGTCGACAAAGATAGGTTCGTCTTGTATCATATTAATTAAATCACGCATCCATGGGTCGGAGCTACGTAAGGGACAACACAGCGTAATGGTAGACTTAGTAAAATTAACATAATTTAACAACTGTGCGATAAGTTGCCAAGGTGGATTAGCCCAAGCATTATGCTTTGGTAAGTCAAGTTGAAAGGCATCACCTTTAAGAGGAGTCAACAACCTATATTCAGAAACCTGTTTGTTTTGTTCTGTGACGAACATATTAATAGTAAATGGACCCCATCTTCATTGAGCGAGGTTAAAACATTTCTTATTAAGTATCCCATCGGTTTCTAATAACTCTTTAACTGATTTTTTTGGTAGTCAGGGACAAGTCGAGAGAGCATGTCAGGAAGATGGTTATGTATTCCTGGTATGTGTGTTATATTAAAAGTGAACTTGGCAATAATGTCATGCCAGCGGCTCACCAACTGTGAACCAGGGTTCATGTCTTTTAAATATGTTAAAGACTTTTGATCACAGGCGACAGTGAAGTAACTTTCATAAAGGTAGTCTTTAAAATGTCTTAGCGCAGAGTAATTCCGTTGACTCTTATTATAACTCTTGCTAAATAATTGTATGTAACGTGATTTACCATCTATCGTTTGGTATAACACTCCACCTATTGCTCGGTCTAAAGCGTCGGTTACTACTTGGAATGGGACGCCATCCACAGGGTATTGCATAATGGGGGCGTCCATTACTTTGATTTTGACTAGCTTGAATACATCCTCACATTCTTTAGTCCAGAACTTTTCCAAATGTCCTTTGTGCAGCCGTAGGTGACTGAAACGCTTTGAGTGATAAGAAAGATGAGGTACCGAACTGAGAGAAGAAGTTAACAAACCCACAAACAGAGTTCACATCTCTTACAGTAATCGGTGTTGATAAATCCAACAGAAATAGTTTCTTGCCAGGATCAATTTCTACCCCTGCTGCAGACACCTTGTAACCAAGTGAGTGTATAGGATCTTTAGCAAAAGAACACTTGTCATGTTCCATATATTTGCTTGCTGACCTACTAAGTAGAGTACCCACCTCTGTGGTACGGATCGGGTCTGCGCCGTGTAGTGCCGCGGAATAGGTTAGTGCAGAGTATGAAATACCAAAGAGGACCAGGTTATCCATCATAATTCGGTCGAGGAGCAAGGATGGGGGTAAGCCAATGCCGCACCAGACCACGGATGAATTCGGTATGTGTCGGCTGGATCGGAAGTATTATAGGCGGAACAAACAAGGTTTGAACCGAAATTTGGAAGTAGTACTTCAACAGCGTGATTAGCCGGGGTATGGGGAACATCTGTTGATGTGTCAGGGACGGGTGAGGGTACGGTGGTTCTTCAACATGCTGGATAAAGGATCCAAGGTGTTCGTGGAGGGTCCAGATACCGTGGAAGTTGTGGCAATCCTGTAATTGCTGAAGGAGGTCAGGGCCAATGGGCGGTAGTTTTGGACCTACCAGGATGCGTCGAATCAGTTGTTGGATGCAGGCTAAGTGGCTGGTAGTGAACTTGTGGCTACCGGGGCAGACAGGGCAGAGACAGCCGTCGGTGCGGTAGTCGAGCAATGTGAACATGTACGTATTCGTTACAATCATAGCACAGAGCCGGATTGGTGTAGATTCGAAGCAGTAATTGAAGCTGTCGTGTCTGACCGTGTCTCGGTTTGAGGTTGGCGGTTTACCCATAACCAGTTGTGTAGAAATACGGCCTCCGGTCAGTCTAAAATATCAAGATCAATTGAGATAATACATTGGTTTTTATTTGTATTTTAAATAATTAGTACAAGCTCTTTTTCCAATATTTCCAAAGTGTTCTAAATTCACTTTGATGGCTCCAATAGCCTGAGTATTTGGTATGACTCATCTACTTGGACCTATTTGAGACATTAGTAGATGTAGGATATTATAAACTAAATTTTATAATCTCCGAACTACTACTTATTGATTTTGGTCCTCCCGCCAATCTCCAAAATCCAATAAGTCTTTTTTTTTTTTTTAACTTTTCTTCAGATGGAACTTTATTTATATCAGCTAATGTATTAACGTGACTTACGTTATTATGTCTATTTACAAATTAGGCAAGTGGTCATGAACATTTAGTACTTCTAGTGAAAATTATTCAATAAAGAACAGCTAGAGGTACGCCCTGTGTGATCGAGGATATTTAGGCTCTTAACAAGAGGCAGTCCCGATCATTCTTACACAAGCTACCACTGCTAAATCCTAACTGACTAAATTGTATTTTAGTTTAATATAGTTTGAAACCTAGTAATTTCCATCGAAGTTTACATATTTTTCAGTTATTTAGTAGTTACAGTAGTGTACTGCTTCTAGACTGTCTGACATCGATTTACTATCCAGCAAATACTATGGCTAAGGGTACTTCTAAAGGCAAGGGAGCCGCTAGCTCTAAGCCTGCTAAGCCTGCCGAGGTTCCTGAGGTCCCTGTGGAAACACCTAGCTTGTCTGGAGTTGAGCCTGCCGAGGATACTGTTGGGGAAGCAAATTCTGAGGTTGGTACAGAGGATTATTCTGAGGATGACTCGTCGGATCCTAAAGCCTTGGAAGAAGAGGTATCTACTACCGCGGAAAGGCTCGCCAGCGTCCGTGTATCACCTAGGAGTGAAGCTCAGGACCCCAGCTTGCCCCCCTGACCACGTGCCGTCAAATATTGGGGATAAACGTCGAAAGGCTGGAAAATTCGTGGATACGAATGTCGGGGGGCATTATAACTCCACATCTAAAGGACACTCCAGCACAAATCCGGAGTGAAAAGGAAGTATTGGACCTGTCCGAAAATTTCGGTTTCGCCATCGATGGAGAAGCCATTCCATTCAGCTCAAATCTTGGGGCCGAAGCTGAGGACGCCATAACTCGACAACGAGTGGTTGGATCCTCTCAATCTCGACGCCAATTGAACCGCACTGAAGCGCTCTTGAAGGAGCTAGCGGCAGCAGCAGTTGTGGACCCCTCTATCGTGTCCCACTTGGCTGATATTCTTCCTATACCGAAGAAAAAAAAAATTCGGGACGGGTTTCGAACCCGAGACCTACTGGTTTACCAGCCAGTATGTTTACCACTAAGCCAGTTACCACTGGCGAGAGAGATAATATTTCAAAATTTAATCTCTATAGCTCGGATGCTACCATCGACCATCCTCTTGACAAACCTAACCCTGTCAGAGGATATGATCGTATGGAACTCGATGAGAGGCTTACCATCCTCGTAATATCGACCCTCATTTGCCAACACCAACCCTGGTAATCACGATTTTGGCAATCGCTACACCAGTACCTCGTTAGAGAGTTCCCGCTCTAATCCTGAGGATGAGGAAGTGAGAACCAGACATACTCGTCTCAGGCTATTACGCTCTGGTATGCAAGTCCTTGAGGACCGTCTATTGAATGACTCTGACCTTGACGATAGGAAAGCGGATAACATTCGCTATCTAATCGATAACAAGAGAAAGGAAATAGACACCATCTTGGCACTAGCAGCCCGTAGCACTGAGCATGAGCCTCGTGAACACTTAGAACCAAGCTTTATAAAGCAGCTAGGTAACGCGCAGGCTGAGGTCGATTTCTCTACTAATGAGAGTACAGTGGAGACACTGAAGGCCTTCGACCAACTTAAGGAGTCTGCCAGCCTTAGGGATAAGCAGATGATGAATGCCTTTATTCATTTCTGTGAGCCAGGTGAATGGCGAACTATCTTGAAGGCTCATGAGCCCAACTGGAAAGCCCTACCCTGGCACCAGTTGCGTGATAATATACTTAACACCTTTTTTGAAGATGCACGTGACCGTGAACTTCTAGAGTCTCGCAAGTTCTTTGCGAACGATACCACTATTCGAGGTGCTCTAGCTCATATGACACATATGAATACTCGGATGGGTGGTCGTACCTATACTGGCGAATATTTATTAATTTGTCAGATGATGGAGACTCTGGGAGCTAACCTTTTAAGAAAGTCAATGATGACATCATCGCCTATGGTGATTTATGATCTATGCCTTGGTCTGTCTCTTGAGAAGATAGTACAAGCATACCAATTCCTCTACTAGAGTACTTAGTACCACGAGCTACACCCAGCCCACTAAGCGAAACGCAGTAGAGACTAATACTGCGCGTAGTACTAAGAAACCTCGCACTACTACTGGAGGGGGGTACTGGCTCTACTTCTACCGAACCGAAAGGTGATAAGAAGGTGAGAGCGTCTTGCAAGAAGTGTGGTTACAACCTCACAAAACGTAATGGCAAGTGGAATGGTAGACACGACCCTGTTATGTGCACCAGGCAAGCCAGATTTTGGACACTATATGAAAGAGTGTGCTACTTTGCAAGGGTACTAACGGTTGGCACAAAGAGGATTGCAAGGACTTACCAGACGTCCAAGTTAAGCACTGACAGTACCATATGTGCGCACTAGAGCAAGATTATGAGAAAATGTTCAATAAAATCTATACCAAAGGAGATGAACGTATCTTTCAAACAGTTTTCGTAAATGGAGAAAAGTTATGGCACTATTTGATCCAGGGGCTGAAGTCTCTGCTATCTCACGCCGAATAGCCTACGCTACAGATATGGCTGTCCATAACGAAACAACTGATTTAATCTTGGGGAAATGGCAAAGTTACTACTTGCGAACAAGTTGCATTGACTATGCACACATAAAGCTGTCAGATAGAAGAGAAGTGAAGACTCACCTAATCGTTACCTGACATGTCTCAGTAGAAATACGATTTAATTATAGGTATGACTGATCTTCTCAGTTTAGGTATAATACTCACTGGTCTGCCTAATGGGCCAGACCCGAATAAAGATCAGTCAGATGATAATATGTTAAAGATACCTAAACCTCCGGAAGGTGAAGCAAAGGATATGATTCCGCACTTCACCGATATAATTATGGACTTAATTATACAAAACAGGAAGATTGCAACAACTGACTGGTGTATGTTTAAGTTCTCTAATGGGTACGTTAGACTTGACTTAACAAACGTCGACTTCTCTAAGTAAAAGTGTCCTTCACATAACTACGTGAGTTGGAGACACAAAGACGTTGTCAAAACCCAAATCGAAGATTGGTTAAAACAGGGTCTAATTGAAATCAATTATGATGCAACCCCAGTTAACTTAGCTCTCTTTATGGTCGATCAATATAAATCTGATGGAACGTTTAGTAAAAAAACAAGAGTAGTACTAGACCTGTCGCCAATCAACAAACTAATTCCGCAACATAGTTTTCCTTACCTAAGATAAAGCGAGATACTACGCAAAATGGAGGGTGCGACTATCTTTTCCAAGATAGACTTAAAAGCTGCATTCCATCAACTACAAATATATCAGCCTCATAGGAAATACTTTTTCCTTTACTTGGCAAGTAAGAAGTACCAGTTTAAAGGTTAAGCACCTGAAGGCTTACGACATGTTACTCCTTCTTTTCTTCCAACAAGTTATGATGGAACCATTTATGGACCTGTCGTATAACGTATCAGTCTAATGATGATGATATAGTTATCTTGTACAAAGACAGCACATGAACATGCTAAACTCAGTTAAAGAAGTCTTAAAGTTGACTTAATCATGCTAAACTTAAGATTAACGAAGACAAGTGTTCTTTGCTTCTCGGATTCGGTACCGCATCTTTCTCATTACTTAAAGCCTTTCAGTCACCTACGGCTGCACAAAGGACCTTTGGGAAAGCTTTGGACTAAAGAATGTGATGATGCATTTAAACTAGTCAAAAGTAAAGTAATGGACGCACCCATCATGCAGTACCCTGTGGATGGTGT
>LUCW03001725.1:0-25000 GCA_001586965.3 Sphaeroforma sirkka
TACTCCTGTCTTTAACGCGCTAATTATAAACCAAGTAGGTGGCTTACTACATGTACACTTGGCGATAATAAAACAACGTAAATCTGTGGATAAATAAATAAAACAACTTGCAGGTGCCATTTATTAATAAAAAACAACGTAGAAAATATAGATAAATAAAACCATGCTGTAATATAATAGGTTTAAAAAAAATAAATTATGTGTTTATGCTCATACATTTGAAGTTGGGGAGATTGTCCGCTGACACTAAGCCTGACATAAGCATACAAAAAAGCAAAACAAAATAAATAAAAATCCTTGTAACTGACGACCCCATTTCAATTTTATAACTATATCTATGACTAAAAGGAAAGTATGTTATGTACATAACACATGTACGGTGAAGGTGGGAAAAGCTAATGAAATTACATTACAACACATTTAGACCCCAACTAAGAATTTGTATAATTTGACAGTGATTGATTTTGATGGTGAGTGTATATAGTTTTGGTAATCATGCAGTGCCTACCTGAATTGACTCAGCGCATATCTTCCATTGCCGACTCGCTTGGCCCAAGCTTCAAACGGGAATTTACTGACCAATTCTTCTCATCAATCTTTCCTGCAAAACACAACAGCGACTACGAGAGCTATACCATATTGTGTTCATACATTGTAACATACATACTTGTCGTTTTGGTTTTGAAATAAATATCCCCACTGATAACATCTCTTATTTACCCCAAAGAGATATTAGCATACCATATTACGGTATAAGTATTGCCCGATATTTCACTCCAGCGGCTGACGATAATCGCAATCCAGACAGGGCAGGTGGAAGTCTCAGTGATAATGCGGCAGGTGCAAACTTCGATGTATATTTTTTATATTTTAAACTATGTTATTAAACCAAGATACAATTTAAGTCGGTTGGATTTAGCAGTGGTAGCTTGCGTAAGAATGATCAGGACTGCCTCTTGGTAAGAGCCTTGGCTTTTATCTCGATCACACAGGACATACCTCTAGTTGTTTTTTTTTTTAATAAAATAATTTTCTCTAGAAGTATTAAGTGTTCATAAACCACGTACTTAATGTGAAAGATAGACATAATAACGTAAGTCAAGTTACTACATTGGCTAATATAAATAAAAGTTCCATCTGAAGAAAAGTATAAAAAAAGAAAAGAGACTTATTGGCTTTGAGGGTGGCAGGAAGACCAAAACCTGTAAGTAGTAGTTCAGAGATTATAAAACTTAGTTTATAATATCCTACATCTACTACTATCGTCTCAAATAGGTCCAATAAATTATCATAAATACAATTAAAAACTAACATGTTATCTCATTTGATCTTGGTATTTTTAGACTGACTGGATACCGTATTTCTACATTATTTTAACTCTACTCTCGAGCTCTTCTAAGTCAGTCAGATTTAATGTAACGTTGGCTGAATGAACCATAGCCCGGTTAGATAGGGCAACTTCAGTATCAGGAGGGGTAGACTCTGATATACGTAATTAACAAATAGATTGTTGAAGTATCTTCTTCAGGTGTCTTTTAAGTAGTTTAATGTGAGCTTCAGGTTCTCTTAAAGCTTTGAGTCTTTGATCCATGGCCTTAGCTAGTTCCTTGTTTTACAATCTAATGCCGTCCCAATCGGCATTATCTCTACTGCATATTTGTTGATTGCATGTGTTGTATGAGTCTTGAGCTTTTGTTCAAACTACTTAGACTCCTCTAGTTTAGTTAAGAACTCGGTTGAGGGTTTCTACTTAGGGGTACCTGCAGGACCGATGCAACAAACAATGGTGTGTTTCAAGGTGTCTTCTTAATAGAATAGGATCCCTGATACAAAAAACGTGTCGGTTTCACGGTCGACAAAGATAGGTTCGTCTTGTATCATATTAATTAAATCACGCATCCATGGGTCAGAGCTGCGCAAGGGACAACACAGCGTAATGGTAGACTTAGTAAAATTAACATAATTTAACAACTGTGCGATAAGTTGCCAAGGTGGATTAGCCCAAGCATTATGCTTTGGTAAGTCAAGTTGAAAGGCATCACCTTTAAGAGGAGTCAACAACCTATATTCAGAAACCTGTTTGTTTTGTTCTGTGACGAACATATTAATAGTAAATGGACCCCATCTTCATTGAGCGAGGTTAAAACATTTCTTATTAAGTATCCCATCGGTTTCTAATAACTCTTTAACTGATTTTTGGTAGTCAGGGACAAGTCGAGAGAGCATGTCAGGAAGATGGTTATGTATTCCTGGTATGTGTGTTATATTAAAAGTGAACTTGGCAATAATGTCATGCCAGCGGCTCACCAACTGTGAACCAGGGTTCATGTCTTTTAAATATGTTAAAGACTTTTGATCACAGGCGACAGTGAAGTAACTTTCATAAAGGTAGTCTTTAAATGTCTTAGCGCAGAGTAATTCCGTTGACTCTTATTATAACTCTTGCTAAATAATTGTATGTAACGTGATTTACCATCTATCGTTTGGTATAACACTCCACCTATTGCTCGGTCTAAAGCGTCGGTTACTACTTTGGAATGGGACGCCATCCACAGGGTATTGCATAATGGGGCGTCCATTACTTTGATTTTGACTAGCTTGAATACATCCTCACATTCTTTAGTCAGAACTTTTCCAAATGTCCTTTGTGCAGCCGTAGGTGACTGAAACGCTTTGAGTGATAAGAAAGATGAGGTACCGAATCGAGAAGAAGTTAACAAACCCACAAACAGAGTTCACATCTCTTACAGTAATCGGTGTTGATAAATCCAACAGAAATAGTTTCTTGCCAGGATCAATTTCTACCCCTGCTGCAGACACCTTGTAACCAAGTGAGTGTATAGGATCTTTAGCAAAAGAACACTTGTCATGTTCCATATATTTGCTTGCTGACCTACTAAGTAGAGTACCCACCTCTGTGGTACGGATCGGGTCTGCGCCGTGTAGTGCCGCGGAATAGGTTAGTGCAGAGTATGAAATACCAAAGAGGACCAGGTTATCCATCATAATTCGGTCGAGGAGCAAGGATGGGGTAAGCCAATGCCGCACCAGACCACGGATGAATTCGGTATGTGTCGGCTGGATCGGAAGTATTATAGGCGGAACAAACAAGGTTTGAACCGAAATTTGGAAGTAGTACTTCAACAGCGTGATTAGCCGGGGTATGGGGAACATCTGTTGATGTGTCAGGGACGGGTGAGGGTACGGTGGTTCTTCAACATGCTGGATAAAGGATCCAAGGTGTTCGTGGAGGGTCCAGATACCGTGGAAGTTGTGGCAATCCTGTAATTGCTGAAGGAGGTCAGGGCCAATGGGCGGTAGTTTTGGACCTACCAGGATGCGTCGAATCAGTTGTTGGATGCAGGCTGAAGTGGCTGGTAGTGAACTTGTGGCTACCGGGGCAGACAGGGCAGAGACAGCCGTCGGTGCGGTAGTCGAGCAATGTGAACATGTACGTATTCGTTACAATCATAGCACAGAGCCGGATTGGTGTAGATTCGAAGCAGTAATTGAAGCTGTCGTGTCTGACCGTGTCTCGGTTTGAGGTTGGCGGTTTACCCATAACCAGTTGTGTAGAAATACGGCCTCCGGTCAGTCTAAAATATCAAGATCAATTGAGATAATACATTGGTTTTTATTTGTATTTTTAAATAATTAGTACAAGCTCTTTTTCCAATATTTCCAAAGTGTTCTAAATTCACTTTGATGGCTCCAATAGCCTGAGTATTTGGTATGACTCATCTACTTGGACCTATTTGAGACATTAGTAGATGTAGGATATTATAAACTAAATTTTATAATCTCCGAACTACTACTTATTGATTTTGGTCCTCCCGCCAATCTCCAAAAATCCAATAAGTCTTTCTTTTTTTTAACTTTTCTTCAGATGGAACTTTATTTATATCAGCTAATGTATTAACGTGACTTACGTTATTATGTCTATTTACAAATTAGGCAAGTGGTCATGAACATTTAGTACTTCTAGTGAAAATTATTCAATAAAGAACAGCTAGAGGTACGCCCTGTGTGATCGAGGATATTTAGGCTCTTAACAAGAGGCAGTCCCGATCATTCTTACACAAGCTACCACTGCTAAATCCTAACTGACTAAATTGTATTTTAGTTTAATATAGTTTGAAACCTAGTAATTTCCATCGAAGTTTACATATTTTTTCAGTTATTTAGTAGTTACAGTAGTGTACTGCTTCTAGACTGTCTGACATCGATTTACTATCCAGCAAATACTATGGCTAAGGGTACTTCTAAAGGCAAGGGAGCCGCTAGCTCTAAGCCTGCTAAGCCTGCCGAGGTTCCTGAGGTCCCTGTGGAAACACCTAGCTTGTCTGGAGTTGAGCCTGCCGAGGATACTGTTGGGGAAGCAAATTCTGAGGGTTGGTACAGAGGATTATTCTGAGGATGACTCTGTCGGATCCTAAAGCCTTGGAAGAAGAGGTATCTACTACCGCGGAAAGGCTCTCGCCAGCGTCCGTGTATCACCTAGGAGTGAAGCTCAGGACCCCAGCTTGCCCCCCCTGACCACGTGCCGTCAAATATTGGGGATAAACGTCGAAAGGCTGGAAAATTCGTGGATACGAATGTCGGGGGGCATTATAACTCCACATCTAAAGGACACTCCAGCACAAATCCGGAGTGAAAAGGAAGTATTGGACCTGTCCGAAAATTTCGGTTTCGCCATCGATGGAGAAGCCATTCCATTCAGCTCAAATCTTGGGGCCGAAGCTGAGGACGCCATAACTCGACAACGAGTGGTTGATCCTCTCAATCTCGACGCCAATTGAACTGCACTGAAGCGCTCTTGAAGGAGCTAGCGGCAGCAGCAGTTGTGGACTCTATCGTGTCCCACTTGGCTGATATTCTTCCTATACCGAAGAAGAAAAAAAATTCGGGACGGGTTTCGAACCCGAGACCTACTGGTTTACCAGCCAGTATGTTTACCACTAAGCCAGTTACCACTGGCGAGAGAGATAATATTTCAAAATTTAATCTCTATAGCTCTGGATGTTAGTTTCATTGACCATCCTCTTGACAAACCTAACCCTGTCAGAGGATATGATCGTATGGAACTCGATGAGGCTTACCATCCTCGTAATATCGACCCTCATTTGCCAACCAACCCTGGTAATCACGATTTTGGCAATCGCTACACCAGTACCTCGTTAGAGAGTTCCTGCTCTAATCCTGAGGATGAGGAAGTGAGAACCAGACATACTCGTCTCAGGCTATTACGCTCTGGTATGCAAGTCCTTGAGGACCGTCTATTGAATGACTCTGACCTTGACGATAGGATAGGAGAGTGGATAGACACATGGCACTAACAGCCCGTAGCACTGAGCATGAGCCTCGTGAACACTTAAACCAAGCTTTTATAAAGCAGCTAGGTAACGCGCAGGCTGAGGTCGATTTCTCTACTAGTGAGAGTACAGTGGAGATACTGAAGGCCTTCGACCAACTTAAGGAGTCTCCAGCCTTAATGCCTTTGTTTATTTCTGTGAGTCAGGTGAATGGCGAACTATCTTGAAGGCCCATGAGCCCAACTGAAAGTCCTACCCTGGCACCAGTTGCGTGATAGTATACTTAACACCTTTTGAAGATGCACGTGACCGTGAACTTCTAGAGTCTCGCAAGTTCTTTGCGAACGATACCACTATTCGAGGTGCTCTAGCTCATATGACACATATGAATACCGGATGGGTGGTCGTACCTATACTGGCAAATATTCATTAATTTGTCAGATGATGGAGACTCTGGAGCTAACCTTTTTAAGAAAGTCAATGATGACATCATCGCCTATGGTGATTTATGATCTATGCCTTGGTCTGTCTTTGAGAAGATAGTTCACAAGCATACCAATCCCCTCTACTAGAGTACTTAGTACCACGAGCTACACACCAGCCCACTAAGCGAAACGCAGTAGAGACTACCACTGCGCGTAGTACTAAGAAACCTCGCACTACTACTGGAGGGGGGTACTGGCTCTACTTCTACCGAACCGAAAGGTGAAAAGAAGGTGAGAGCGCCTTGCAAGAAGTGTGGTTACAACCTCACAAAACGTAATGGCAAGTGGAATGGTAGACACGACCCTGTTAAGTGTGCACCAGGCAAGCCAGATTTTGGACACTATATGAAAGAGTGTGTTATTTGCAAGGGTACTAACGGTTGGCACAAAGAGGATTGTAAGGACTTACCGGACGTCCAAGTTAAGCACTGACAGTACCATATGTGTGCACTAGAGCAAGATTATGAGAAAATGTTCAATAAAATCTATACCAAAGGAGATGAACGTATCTTCAAACGGTTTTCGTAAATGGAGAAAAAAGTTATGGCACTATTTGATCCAGGGCTGAAGTCTCTGCTATTCACGCCGAGTAGCCTACGCTACAGATATGGCTGTCCATAACGAAACAACTGATTTAATCTTGGGAAATGGCAAAGTTACTACTTGCGAACAAGCCATTGACTATCCACACATAATGCTGTCAGATAGAAGAGAAGTGAAGACTCACCTAATCGTTACTGACATGTCTCAGAAATACGATTTAATTATAGGTATGACTGATCTTCTCAGTTTAGGTATAACACTCACTGGTCTGCCTAATGGGCTAGACCCGAATAAAGATCAGTCAGATGATAATATGTTAAAGATACCTAAACCTCCGGAAGGTGAAGCAAAGGATATAATTCCGCACTTCACCGATATAATTATGGACTTAATTATACAAAACAGGAAGATTGCAATAACTGACTGGTGTATGTTTAAGTTCTCTAATGGGTACGTTAGACTTGACTTAACAAACGTCGACTTCTCTAAGTTAAAGTGTCCTTCACATAACTACGTGAGTTGGAGACACAAAGACGTTGTCAAAACCCAAATCGAAGATTGGTTAAAACAGGGTCTAATTGAAATCAATTATGATGCAACCCCAGTTAACTTAGCTCTCTTTAGCGGTCGATCAATATAAATCTGATGGAACGTTTAGTAAAACAAGAGTAGTACTAGACCTGTCGCCAATCAACAAACTAATTCCGCAACATAGTTTTCCCTTACCTAAGATAAGCGAGATACTACGCAAAATGGAGGGTGCGACTATCTTTTCCAAGATAGACTTAAAAGCTGCATTCCATCAACTACAGATATATGAGCCTCATAGGAAATACTTTTCCTTTACTTGGCAAGGTAAGAAGTACCAGTTTAAAGGTGCACCTGAAGGCTTACACATGTTACCTTCTTTCTTCCAACAAGTTATGATGGAATTATTTGCGGACCTGTCGTATAACGTATCAGTCTATTTAGATGATATAGTTATCTTTACAAAGACAGCACATGAACATGCTAAACTCGTTAAAGAAGTCTTAAAGCGACTTAATCATGCTAAACTTAAGATTAACGAAGACAAGTGTTCTTTTGCTAAAGATACTATACACTTACTTGGCTACAAAGTATCTGCAGCAGGGGTAGAAATTCATCCTGGCAAGAAACAGTTTCTGTTGGATTTATCAACACCAATTACTGGAAGAGATGTGAACTCTGTGTGTGGGTTTGTTAACTTCTTCTCGGATTCGGTACCGCATCTTTCTCATTACTTAAAGCCTTTCAGTCACCTACGGCTGCACAAAGGACCTTTGGGAAAGCTTTGGACTAAAGAATGTGATGATGCATTTAAACTAGTCAAAAGTAGAGTAATGGACGCACCCATCATGCAGTACCCTGTGGATGGTGTCCCATTCCAAGTAGCAACCGACGCTTCAGATCGAGCGGTAGGTGGAGTGCTTTACCAAACGATAAATGGTAAACCGCGTTACATACAATTCTTTCAATGGAATTACCCTACCGTTAAACAAGAGCTCCTTGATATAGTTACTGCGCTAAGACAGTTTAAAGACTACCTTTATGGATGTTACTTTACTGTCGCCTGTGATCAAAAGTCTTTAACATACTTAAGGCTCTTAACTAGAGGCAGTCCCGATCATTCTTACACAAGCTACCACTGCTAAATCCTAACTGACTAAATTGTATTTTAGTTTAATATAGTTTGAAACCTAGTAATTTCCATCGAAGTTTACACTTATGCCTTTCGAACATTCACGATGTCACAAGGCTAGATTGGCAGCGTTGTGGGTTGAAGAATGTGATGATGCCTTTTAGCAGCTCAAAACAGTGGTTCAGCGGGCTCCAGTAGTCCAGCCACCGAAACATGGAGTACCATTCATGGTGGCTACAGACGCATCCGACATGGCGTTAGGAGGCGTTCTGTATCAAATGATTGACGGGAAACCGAGATACGTGCAGTTCTTTAGCAGGGCTATGGACTCGTCACAAATCAACTACCCGACGGTGCAACAAGAGCTGTTGGCTATTGTGACTGCACTCACTCATTTTAAGGACTGGGGATTTTAGAACCCCAACTCACAATTGGTCAGTCGATGGCACGATACGAATGCAAATTTTCCATTTAGCATCACACATACCGGGGATGCATACTCACTTATCGGATATGCTGTCACGCTTTGTACCGTACTTCAACAAAATGGGCCGAGAGTTACTAGCTACGGATTGGATGGCCAATTCTAGATGGTTTAAGATTGCGACAACAGGGTTTTAGGGTTTTATAAAACCCTAATACCCTTGACATGTTTGCAGCACATCATAATGCGCAGCTGCTGCGATACCGGACTCTGAAACATCCAGAAGGTGATGAGTTTCAAATCGACTTAACAGATGAGAACGCATGGGCGAATCCACCGTGGTTGTTGATATCACAGTTGCTAATTATGTACATATACAAGATGCTACCATCACGTTGTGTTGTCCCGTAAGACATTCAGATAAATAGCTCCCACAGTTGATATCGATGATACAATGTGAGCCCATATATGTGGATAGAGAGGTAGATACTTTCTCTACCAGGGTACCCGTGCAGGTCAGAAGATGCCTTGGCGATATACAATCATATGTCGAATAGGTCCAGTTGGAACATCCAAATGAACACAGTTCGAGACCTTCAAGGGTTTAGAGTTTAGGGTTTTAGCGAGACCTTCAAGCGTAAGGTTGAAGAATCCAAGATTCCATTCTTGACACCTAAGTTTCAACGAGAGGCTGAGACGACACACGAAACTGCAGTATGCGTTACCGAGGTACAATCTAATCCTACAGTAACAAAGAGGAACAAGTCACTAGCGAAAGCATTCTACAAGGAGATACGTTCTGACAGGGACGATTTTCCAGATGTATACCACCATGCTACTCAACCCATGGACAAGGAGTACATTAGTAGAATTCACACGGTCGATCTTTCAGGCGAGATGAGACCAGACGAATCTTCAAGTCCCAGTGATGTAGTAGCGGAATCCTAACCTCCAGACATTGACTCAGCGAGTTCATCGGAGGACGACATTCTGAAGTGGTTAAGGCAAAATTATGCGCTTAAACGCGTGGATAAGGTTATGGCTGAGAAAGATTGCAAGAGCAATTATACATCCAAAGCTTAGGCAATATATATCTCAGGTGCATCACAAATGCAACGACTGCGAAGATAGTCGGATCAAGCGCTATGGATATGCCCCATTAAAGATTGTATCAGAAGACGAGTTGTGACACAGGGTTATCATTGATTTGGTTGAGCTACCCACGTCCGAACACACGAAAGATAAGTTTGTCTGTCACGTGTTTGAAGTTCCTTAACGATGTAACGTTCTATATCCTCTGAAAGACAAATCAACACCCACTGTGGCTGAGTGCATATATTTGTGTTTCGCAGATTTTGGCTGGCCAGCTATTGTATGTACCTACAACGTTAGTGAGTTTACAGGAGATATCCTGACGACACTCTTACTCGTTGCGGGATCATGTCACAAGATGGGCGTATCTTTTAAGCCTCAGACACAAGGTGCGAATGAGGTACGACACAGAAAGGTGAAGGAGTTCAAGCGTGGAGCCTTGCTAGACAATGCTGGCATGTGGCCATACTCAACTAACTGGGTACAGACACAAATGAACAAGACACCGGATTTAGTCACTGGTACAACACCCGCTCACTATTTCAGGGGCCGTTAAAGTGAATTACATGTACCTTTCAACAAGGATTCTCAGGAAGACCATGTTTTACCATGTTTAGAGAAGATGCGTCGTACCAGAGATGTCGTCTTTTCTTGCTTGAGAGAGATAAGGACATCGCACTCAAGAAGAGACAAAAGCGATGGAAGGATTCGAAGGATATGTTTTAGGGTTTTAGAGTCGAGTTTGAGAGGTGGGCGATATAGTCAACATCACGGCTCGCAACTCTGACACGACTGTGCATACGGCTAAATACATTGGACCATTCAAGGTATCAGTGGCCGATAAGAAGAGCAGAACATACGAAGTAAACAAAGTAGACGGTTCAAGTGCTCTTAATATCGGGTCACATCGAATTCCGACGACAGAAATCATCCTTCGTCGCACACGTAGAGTTACTACATCTCTTATGTCTTATGTGTTCAAGAAAATTCTTGGGAAGTACAAACATGAGGACATGACTTACCATACAACGGAGTTTGCAGATGGCACACAATATGATCTACCCCCATTGGCATTCGATGGCCCAGACGTATTGAAGGCTTTTAATACAATGCGAAGTTTGGCAAAGTTCTACACAAGAACAAGGTAGACGCAGAGGCTATCTTACCTACAAACAAACATCCTATGTTACAAACAAATGTTCTGATGTTAATCCGCAGACATCATTCATTCCCATGGAATGTATGTACTCCCTAAAGGCACGAAGAAACCGGAACCCGTCGATGTACGCCAACGGCTGGCACAGGATTTGGAAGCCAATGCGAAAATTGTCGACAACGCGCGCTGCCGTCTGGAAGGGAGTGAGGTATCCATCCCAGTAACCCATGAACAAGCGTCGCAGATGCGGAGATCGACACGTAACTTCGTATCCGATCAATGGCTTCCCTATGTGGATGAACAAGTGAAGAAGTGATTGATAGATTTGGTGATTACGAAACGAACGACACCAACGACTGTTAATCTTCCTCTACTTGCGGTACCGACATTCGATGACTCACGTCACGGAGCTGATGACACAACAGCAGTCTCGCTTTGAAAATACGAACAGAGGTTACAGCGCATAAACGCCGGACGAACTACAATAGGGCCGGCCGCTAAGGAGAGTTTTTTTTACGCACACGAACGGGTACAGGCAGTACCAGAGGACGAAGACAACCCTACCTTCCGAATTCAATGCTGTAAGCGTCCGTACCATGGACTCGGGTACAAATCACCATGGTCAGAGGACAGTTCAACCGAGGAGGAGGATACTCTGTCTGCCAGTGAGAACACACCGACCTTTCAAGAGTTCGCACATGAACAAGCATTAGCCAGACAGACCCCTCATGGTAAGGAGGCGGTGAAGAATAGACAAGATCGATTAAGTACGAACTTGCGCCAACAACAGCAACGCCAGTGGGGCGAGAAAGAAGCACACAGTGAATATGTTCAGACACCTAAACGACAAGAGAAGGAGACACCAGTGCCTCTGCCCACACCGGCTAGTATCGAGAAAAGCCGACAGGCGCTACACGCACGAATACTACATTTAAGTGACGAGCTATGCCAAGCAGTCGAAGAGAATAACACGGCTCGAGCTGAAGCTCTTCGGAGCGTAATTAAGACCCTTCGAGCTACATTAGAGTCCCGACCGGTAGAGAAGCGTCCCGTACCTTCACCACGTACGTGGCCTGATTGGCCGTCGAACAGATACTACCTACATGATATTATGGGACGGGACACAAGAGGGGCTCTCCTCGAGGCGTTCAAGAACGCACAGATCGCAGGGCTGGACGAGTGTTGGAACCTTACATGGTTTCATAAGGTACTATCTTACTTCAAGGCGGAGAAGTCAATACTGGACTAAATCCGCGACAATTCTGAACGGTTGAAGACATGCACTCCTCAGCTACAGATCGAACAGATCTGTTCGCACGAAACACAAGCCACTGTCGATCCCGCATTTCGCAAGTTAGCCAAGGGCCAAAGTCGGAACATGCACACTCCTCTTATGGAACAAATGACACAGCTCATGGAGAAAAGCCGACTTCCAACAGAATTTAGTGAACCACTGCATTGTACAACTGTTAAAAGAAGCTCTCAACGGCCGTACGTATGAACGTACTCTACAGTTGCATCCCAAATGGCAACTGATGGAGACATACGAGCTTATACAGCTGTTGAGCCCTGACTTGTGCGGGGTGCCAGGCACAGGCGCCGCCAGGTGGTAGGCACATCTTACGGTGTCATCATTTCAGGGCGTCGCAAGCGGTGAGCGCGGAGGGTCGGGCAAGGCTATACGACAACAACCGTCCTTTGAAGGACGTACAATCGGTACACAGACCGTCCACAACATCAACCGCAGACTAGAGACGTAGTCACAATACGTCCGACGCCTCAAGTACAGGTGAATGCGATTACACAGGACGAAGACTTGGCTCTACCTTCGGAAGCTACAGAGATTCATATCAACACGATTCTTCACGAAGACTTCGAGCACATGACGTCAACACCAAACCACGCCTATGAGACGTGGGAGTCGGTAGCTGATCATGCATGAGAGGTGAGGGTTTTAGCAGTGATGGCAATACAAGACCCATTGCTGATGTCAGACAACCGAGTCTATATTCAAGTACAAATCAACGGACGTACTTTCAAAGCCTTGATAGACACGGGAGCAAATAGAAGTTGTATCTCACAGACATCCGCAGACCTCCTTGGCCGACCAATAACTCCGGCACCACCTGGGTCATTTATATATTTAGCTGACAAGGCGGTGCGAACTCCTCGACTGGGGACGACGGAAGTGGTACCTATAAGGTACGGCACCAGAATTATCGACGGTTCATTAGAATTGATGAACTTGCCGACGGGTATAGATGTCATAGTGGGGCAAGATATGTTGAAAGGCTTGGGCCTATACATAGGCGGTTTCCGATCGCCACTTGCACCAATAGTCCCCACATAACTAGATGATCTCCTCGAACCCATACCACGCCGACAAGCACCTAACACGACGGAACCCGTCATTGACAGATTTGGTGATTACGAAACGAACGACACTAACGACTGTTAATCTTCCTCTCCTGCGGTACCGACATTCGATGCAGAAGGCAACGTCAAGAAGGTACGCGTGTATTTAGATATGCGTGCCGTTAACGCGCTTATTTCTGGTAGCCAGTTCCTGATCCCCAAGGTCAACGAACTCATATCTCGCCTCAAGAGTAAGAAGCACTACACGACGCTGGACATATCGGCAGCATACCACAGGCTGCCCATCCATCCAGACTCACAATACTTATTTAGTTTTACACACGAACGTTATCTGTACTCGTTCACATCAGCACCGTTCGGTCTTCATGTACTCACGCAGCAGTTCCAACGTACCTTGAGTACGATACTTGAAGGCTTACCGGTTCACCACTATATCGATGACATAGTAATCGCCAGTGACGATTGTGACTAACACGTTAGGACGGTGCAGAAGGTGATACAACGCTTAACATACCACATTTTTAAGCTTAACCCTGCCAAGTGCCGCTTCGCTATTTCCGAAGACGGATCCCAGGGAAGAAAGTATCGGCACAAGGCATTGACATTGACCATGAAAAGCAGGCCAAGCTGATCGACTGACCCACACCACTACGGTAAAAAGATATAGCCTCGGCGTTGGGTTTAGCAAATTACCTCCACGAACATCTGCCTAATTTCGCGAACACGGTTGCACCCTTGCGCGAATTTTGCAAACTCAAACCAAAGGAGTTGATAGGTGATCGTTGGGAGGAGAGGCATGCACAGGCGTGGCAGGCAATGAAGGACGCAGTGGTGAATGCTGTGGCGTTACACTTTCCGGTCGACGGCATTCCTTTGAACTTGGAAACCGACGCTATCGATTACGGTTTGGGGGGAGCGCTATTCCAATGGGTCCACGGTAAGAAACATTACTTAATGTTCGTTAGTAAGACACTGAACCATGCGCAACAGAACTACGCCACACCTATGAAGGAGTTACTGGCATTGGTATATGGACTGGCACATTTCAGAGAATACTTGGATGGGCAAGGTTTGCCGTCTTCACGGACCACAAGGCCTTTGTGTATATGAACACACAGCTCAAGCTTAATCCGATGCTTCAAGAGATGGCATCATATCATCGCGCCATTCAACTTCACCATATCACATATACCAGGAGAGACAAATGTGCACCCGGACATGTTAAGTAGAGTACACGAGGGGACAGCGGAGCAGGACGAACTCGAAATAATGTATACAGCCTGCTGGCAGTTATCCCCTAGATACTTTGAACAAGCGCAACAACACTTCGGACCGAATGACATAGATGTATTTGCGGACCCAACTAACGCTCAGCTTTCTCGGTTCTGGACGAAGGATGATGGGGAAGGAGCGTTTGCCCACGACTGGTCGATAGTCGATGAATGGATGAACCCGCCTTGGGAACATATACACAGGATGTTACGCAAGATACGAGCCGACGGCGCACGGGCCACAGTATGTCTACCATGGGTACCAAGAGCACCATGGTTCTACCCGTTCAAGCAGTTATTGCAGACAGAACCGGTGTTGGTACCACGGACACCACACACGTTCCTCAAGTACGCTAAGTACGCATGTGGGAAGACACCATGGGGTCATACCGTAGTAGCACGGGTGGGTCCTCCCAATGGGTTCAAACTGGACCCGCTGCTTTCACAGCGACTTGGTTTTGCAGAACCAAAACATACAAAATGTAGTAAACACATCAAAATACGATACTAAAACCTACTGAGTCTCCCTGAGGCTCAGTGCGGTGTATTTATTCTTATATTTGATTGTCTACGTGGTCTACAAATAATTCACCTCGTGTGAATTAATTGTAAACTAATTCTAACTCCACACTGATAGTGGTTTCGGGGACTTTACTACAAAAATATGTCATGTGCTTAGACACAGCACGAGAAATCTCAGTGGCAATGGCAGATGCAGAGGGTCAACCGGCGTTTGCACAAGCGAGTCCGGCGGAGAAACAGCGTCGTACGCAACTCACGCAAGCGCAACACGAATAAGGACATCATGGGGCGGCGGACACAGTCTAACAACTTCGTCAGAACGGTCACGTTTGGCCAGGGGCACTTAAGTTAGCCACAGAGGTTAAGCGGCAATGTGGCACATGTTTGGGACAGGACACACTTCGAAAAGGTTTCCACCCGATGATTAGCATCGATGCACGCTACCCGTGGGACCATATTCAAGTGGACTACATCCCGATGCCACTGGAGTCCAGACGCAAGAGCAATTATATTCTTCACGTCTTGGACATCACCACAGGCTATTCTATCCTTCGAGCCACACCGGACAAGACAAAGGAAACCATGACACAGACACTCATAAAGATTTTTGGCGAACATGACTTCCCCCGTAAAATCCAAACAGACATGGAAAAGGAGTTCACCAACAAGCTAGTGGAGCTTCTGGTCCAGGAAGTGGGGATGCTACATAAGGTGTCTCCACCATATCGACCCCAAGTGCTGGACGTGGCAGAACGACGTCACAAGGAGATTACACGTTCTATTCAACAATGCTGTGAGGCAGTTCCCCTTCGATGGGACGAACGCCTTCCGTTTACGATGCTATACCAGAACCTTCGGATATACCGCCGCCATAAGAGTGCACCGTTTAGCGTGTACTTTGGCCGCCGCCATGTTCCGTTCGCCGATTACACGGACGAGTTACCGGATTCTCAGCCGATGACGAATGACACCTGGGCACAACGATTAGACCAGTTACAGGACACTATATTGCCGACCCTCCACCACATTACCAAGAAGTATACAGGCACGCTTACGACGACATTTGACCGCTTGCATGCTCACGACTTGGTACATTTCGACGAACGAGATGTGGTCATGGTACGATCAGAAGGCCGAACAACGAAGGCTATGCGGCCGTTGTTTGGACCATATGTAGTCAAAGCTAGACACGGTCAACGCTATGAGTTAGTGAACAAAGATGGTTCCGCCCCACCAGATTCAAGGACAAACCGGTACGGGTGGAACTCCTCCGTTTAGTGCATAGACGCACAGACCCACCAATTAACGAAGACCTATGGACCGAAGGAGGGGTTGAGTTTCGCCATATTATCACACACCGTACGAATGATGAGACGGGGAAGTTGGAAAACCTGGTGAGATGGCAAGAAGGTGAACCAACGTGGGAAACAGCAAAAGCTTTTGATGATGCCAACGATATCGCGGCCTACCACAAAGCTTCGCAAACACGGACACGTAAGCGCCAACGTGCACAGTTCTAATACTTTATCTTCAATATTACTTTGTTCTCGGATATCGAGCTCAAGCTCTGGAGCATAAACCAGCAACTCTAGCTCCCGAGTATAAACCAGCAACTCTAGCTCCCGAGTATAAACCAGCCACTCGAGCTCGTGAGGGTAAATCGTCAGCGGCTCAAGCTCACGAGGTTAAATGAGCCACTCTAGCTTCGGAGTATAAAACAGTGAAATCAATCAAACAACTCCTTGGGCTTTGTTTTGAAACAGCGGGTTAATAGTTTGCACGGTTTCTGCCACTGGCAGTTTTTTCTCCGACACAAGTACAGCCCTATATTGTACTTGCCAAACTCCTATATGCTGACACAGATGAACAGTAGCTTCAAGAATTCAAACACGACGGGTCGCTCGAGACGTATACATCGGGTCCTTTAGCTCTCTGAGGTAAAATGCCAGCACAATGCTCTAGCTCTCTGAGGATAAATGCCAGCACAATGCTCTAGCTCTCGAGGATCATCTCTGAAACTGGCACACTGCTTTGTTCAGTGCTTCAGTTTGGGGGGGTTGTAGTCAGAATACAAGTAATTAGATTTATTTGATTATTTTAGGTTTATTACAAGTTTTACAGTTTCTCAGAATAATCTGATAAACTGGGTTTTAGGGGTTGGACGGCCGAGAAGGTTTGCGTATGTCTGTGATATACAACACCTGTTTGCTCTGGTGTCTATCAATGCTCTGAATGTGCGTCCGTTGTCCTGCACTTGAACATAGACTCGGTTATCAGATGACAGCAATGGGTCCTGTATCGCCATAACTACATTGATAGTATTTACAAACGTCCAAATTTTATCTAACTCAGACACCCTCACGTCTCACTCGCGCCCGGTGACTGACTCCCATGCCCCGTAGTTGTTATTTGGCTCCGGTACCTCGTGATTAATAAAACTGGCGATTCATCATACTCGAGTCCATGATGTGGTCGAGTGCGGCTGTGAATATGGAACGTCGGGTTGTCCTCGCTGTCCGACACCGGGCGCTCACGCTTGCGCGTGTTGTCAGTTGTCTCGTTAGCAGAAGGTGTGGATGCGGGTCACCCTGGAGAAGTGCGCCGAAGACGTTATTCGTACTTGTCCAACAGTGACTGTTGTTGCGCCATAAACTGGGCCAGTTTCTGTGCAGAATCCTGGTCATGCACAGTGCCCTTGCTGTTGGTGCGTCGACGATGACGCCTACGCTTGCTGGGTGGGAGGCGTGGCTGGTCGTTGCTTGAGGACGATGAGCCGGAAGTTCCCGAGGACGAACGAGAAGGCAGACCGTTGCTAGCTACATATTCACCAGTATCATAGACTCAGTGTCGAATACGACGTCATTCTCTTGTAGGCTAGGTTCGTCTCCGAGTGCTGCTGTAGTCTGCTTACGGTTAGCATACGCCTGGTGACGAGCCTCTTGACTCTCCTGGTATTGCTCATCCGGATCCTTCTCAGGTTGCTGGTTGATGCGGTCCGGATTTGACTGGCGACGCCTAGTGACGCGTCAATCAATATCGTCTTCCTTGCGACGTTCAGGGTTAAGATGCTGCTGTCGACGATTTTGGCGGGGGCTGGACATGGTGGAGGAAGTTGATTTCAATGAAGATCTCAGAAATGTGAGTGATCGAACTCTAAATAGGTTTAGTATAAATACACATCTTAGCCCTAGAGGTTGACCCTCGAAAATACCAAACCTCGACGATTGTCCTCGTGGAATGGGCTTACCCATTTTTTTGACTACTTCAACTCACTCAGAGTGATACGTGAGTTTCGGCGTGAACTCCCCATTCAACGATCTGTCGTCTTGCTTTCCCTACGTCGAAGCTTGTGCCGGAGTACGCCCTGCTTATAAGATCATCTTTCGAACCCGATGTGGACTACTCTTTCTCCGACGGAGAGTCATCCCTGTATTCAGTGTACGGGTTTTGCTCCGTCGATAGCTCCTAATTTGCTCCCGTTTCTTTGCTTCCCTTACTCGTTGTTTCGCGTCATGTGCCACTGCGGTTGTCGGGTTATGTCTTCCTGTCGTTTATGTCTTGTCGTCATATGTCGCTCTCCAATTTTACTCTCCAACAATAACATACACTATACGCCCCACCACCGGATCCCCCATGTAGCTACACCATATTATAACTTTGAGATGGAGATCTAGGTACAATATCGACGCTTTCAAATTATGTCCGCACAATTTACCACACACGCATCTTATATTAAATTCTAGAACACGATCTACGATCCTGAGTTTGTTCAATGGTTCTCTATGTAAACTCTTTTAATTTAGTTCCTCTACTAATCTTATACGGCTGCATCCATCGTTCACCATCGAACTGTTTACGTCTCCTCATGGGGACCCAATTGGACTGAGTTCGCTATCACCCTCTGTAGTAACTTGTAATAAATATATCCTATGTGGCCAACCTCGTATATCCGTATTGTAGGCTATCAAACTTGTCGGTCAAGATACTTTGAACTTACTTATATTCCGTGGTACACATGGATACTATTAACCGCGCATCTAACCTTTCTCCCGATATCAACGATTGATTTCGTCGATTTATCTAGCCCTAATCTCGTAAAATGCTCATTATATTGTTGTAATCGTGGTATGTATCGACAGCCGTAAACAATACATATTCTAAACTTAACGTTTGCTTTGAATGTATCGTGGTATCCTCTTGTGATATTCGATCTCAGCAACCTTTCTAATATCCTATATCACAGCGCTTCTATTCTAGAGTCAGACTGTTAATTCCTTGTGAGTCCTGTGTATTTGTCCACCTATATCGTACTCATGCAATCCTAACATAACGCTCTACCGACGTATCAACCTCTTATTACCAACTGATTTTGCCCCAAAAATGCACGCTTCCCATTTCATTATACTGTCATTCCTCCCTCTATTATCTAATTGCCCCATCTGACAAGGGTCAGGCCTAACACATTGTAAGACATAACTGCACACTCATCGGTGACTGACTCCCATGCCCCGTAGTTGTTATTTGGCTCCGGTACCTCGTGATTAATAAAACTGGCGATTCATACTCGAGTCCATGATGTGGTCGAGTGCGGCTGTGAATATGGAACGTCGGGTTGTCCTCGCTGTCCGACACCGGGCGCTCACGCTTGCGCGTGTTGTCAGTTGTCTCGTTAGCAGAAGGTGTGGATGCGGGTCACCCTGGAGAAGTGCGCCGAAGACGTTATTCGTACTTGTCCAACAGTGACTGTTGTTGCGCCATAAACTGGGCCAGTTTCTGTGCAGAATCCTGGTCATGCACAGTGCCCTTGCTGTTGGTGCGTCGACGATGACGCCTACGCTTGCTGGGTGGGAGGCGTGGCTGGTCGTTGCTTGAGGACGATGAGCCGGAAGTTCCCGAGGACGAACGAGAAGGCAGACCGTTGCTAGCTACATATTCACCAGTATCATAGACTCAGTGTCGAATACGACGTCATTCTCTTGTAGGCTAGGTTCGTCTCCGAGTGCTGCTGTAGTCTGCTTACGGTTAGCATACGCCTGGTGACGAGCCTCTTGACTCTCCTGGTATTGCTCATCCGGATCCTTCTCAGGTTGCTGGTTGATGCGGTCCGGATTTGACTGGCGACGCCTAGTGACGCGTCAATCAATATCGTCTTCCTTGCGACGTTCAGGGTTAAGATGCTGCTGTCGACGATTTTGGCGGGGCTGGACATGGTGGAGGAAGTTGATTTCAATGAAGATCTCAGAAATGTGAGTGATCGAACTCTAAATAGGTTTAGTATAAATACACATCTTAGCCCTAGAGGTTGACCCTCGAAAATACCAAACCTCGACGATTGTCCTCGTGGAATGGGCTTACCCATTTTTGACTACTTCAACTCACTCAGAGTGATACGTGAGTTTCGGCGTGAACTCCCCATTCAACGATCTGTCGTCTTGCTTTCCCTACGTCGAAGCTTGTGCCGGAGTACGCCCTGCTTATAAGATCATCTTTCGAACCCGATGTGGACTACTCTTTCTCCGACGGAGAGTCATCCCTGTATTCAGTGTACGGGTTTTGCTCCGTCGATAGCTCCTAATTTGCTCCCGTTTCTTTGCTTCCCTTACTCGTTGTTTCGCGTCATGTGCCACTGCGGTTGTCGGGTTATGTCTTCCTGTCGTTTATGTCTTGTCGTCATATGTCGCTCTCCAATTTTACTCTCCAACAATAACATACACTATACGCCCCACCACCGGATCCCCCATGTAGCTACACCATATTATAACTTTGAGATGGAGATCTAGGTACAATATCGACGCTTTCAAATTATGTCCGCACAATTTACCACACACGCATCTTATATTAAATTCTAGAACACGATCTACGATCCTGAGTTTGTTCAATGGTTCTCTATGTAAACTCTTTTAATTTAGTTCCTCTACTAATCTTATACGGCTGCATCCATCGTTCACCATCGAACTGTTTACGTCTCCTCATGGGGACCCAATTGGACTGAGTTCGCTATCACCCTCTGTAGTAACTTGTAATAAATATCCTATGTGGCCAACCTCGTATATCCGTATTGTAGGCTATCAAACTTGTCGGTCAAGATACTTTGAACTTACTTATATTCCGTGGTACACATGGATACTATTAACCGCGCATCTAACCTTTCTCCCGATATCAACGATTGATTTCGTCGATTTATCTAGCCCTAATCTCGTAAAATGCTCATTATATTGTTGTAATCGTGGTATGTATCGACAGCCGTAAACAATACATATTCTAAACTTAACGTTTGCTTTGAATGTATCGTGGTATCCTCTTGTGATATTCGATCTCAGCAACCTTTCTAATATCCTATATCACAGCGCTTCTATTCTAGAGTCAGACTGTTAATTCCTTGTGAGTCCTGTGTATTTGTCCACCTATATCGTACTCATGCAATCCTAACATAACGCTCTACCGACGTATCAACCTCTTATTACCAACTGATTTTGCCCCAAAAATGCACGCTTCCCATTTCATTATACTGTCATTCCTCCCTCTATTATCTAATTGCCCCATCTGACAAGGGTCAGGCCTAACACATTGTAAGACATAACTGCACACTCATACTCATACACTACAAGTATTCAACCTCAAATATCTTTTCGTGTAACATCTCTACTTCTCTTCGTCTTCCGATTGGTCCTTTGTCTTCGTCATTTGGTCTTTCTAGATCTTGTGGCTCATGTGCCAATGATGCATTCGACTGTACGGCTTCCACTTCGAATTCGACTGCGGGTTCAGTCTGTGCCTCTGTTCTTGTAGTCCAAATACCATCGGCGAACCGGATAGACAATCCAAAGTGCACAAAATTTCTGGCCATGTTGGTTCTGTTGATTCTGAAACTACTACTGTTTACCTCGTAATCCCTAAGCTGTTCCCAGCGGTCATTCTGGCTATCCGGTCTCAAATATACTTCTGCTTTACGGCTGCTATCTGACAATAAAGGTGGCAAAGTAGCACTGGTATCGCTACTAGTATAGCCACTGTCATTTTCTTTGACGGGAACCATTTTGGAAGATGTCACAGTCTTGTGACAACCTTTTACCCCCAAATGTTCTTGAAGCCTCTTTCTCGTCTAGTTCTAATACTAAAAAAATCTATGAGCTACTGTCTATCTCCTGTATATTAGCTACTTCCTGATTACTATCAAATTAACAACATCGTTTCTAGTTCTATTGCTAAAAAATCTGTGAGCTACTGTCTATCTCCTGTATAGTAGCTACTTCCTGATTACTAGCAAATTAACATCTATAGTAAGTTAAATATGTCGTAGGTACACGCTGAAGAAAACTGTATCTCAACGTCCTACCCCCATAGAGAGGGAGATGTTGTACTTTAATTAGTAGCCTTAAAATTAACTGACTTTTCTAATTGATGAGTCATGTGCCGATTCTATGATTCGGTAAAATTAAACTTTAATAAACCTAAGTATAACCCTACCTGGAGTATTACGACCACAATGTTTGTGAATATGTGTATGGTGACATACCTGATTATGTAAGCATATTAAGGCGTGCTTGATAAACTAACCAAACTTGTTGTTTTGTCCAGCACGACCTGCAAAAGCAATAATTCATCGACTCTGACTTCGTATGAGCTCGAACGCCGTCATATAGTTCCGTATCTTGTTCGATCCAGAACAATCACCTGTCAGTACCTGGAACAAATTCGCCTCGTGTATGCCCCACGTATCCACATAATACTCTATATCAATCTTTTAGTATCGCGCTTGATTTGACGTGTACGGAACTGTTTCAACTGTCTATAACATTCTGTATTAGCCCTACACACCTTTTCCTCACTAGGTTCATTAGCATCCGTCGGCAACTTCCAAGCTGAGCAGTGTGTCGGAATGTTATTGCCATGACTTTCAGAATATAGTACAATATTTACACTAATGCACAGCCGGTCATAAAAACATAGTCGATGCTGGGGCATAGTTGGGGCTTAGAGTGCTATATCGAAGGGCTCGTAAATATTTAGTTTGCTAGCGGCGAGTTTGATTGCTTCGTATCAAGTTGGGTACTCAGCTCTACCCGGAATCGCAATCATCTTTATACCTTTTGTCTACTTCCGCACATCATACATTGATTCTCAGTTGGCCTTGGTGACTGCTTGTTGACGGAAGAAGTAGGTATTCACACTACATAGTAAGGGAGCCCAAAAGGACCTTTGAATCCACTTTCACTGCCTCTCACCCTTTTGAAGCGTACGCTTCTAAGTTTGACAGTAGCGCCCAGCACCTTGGCGGCTTTGAGAATTTTGATCACGCAAGTAAACTACAAGGCTATGGTATTTGTTGATGCTATATTTTACCTGATTTTGCAGTAGTAAATAATTACATTTAGCCTGTATGAGCACTTCGTTATATTCTTTTACTTCTTCTCGTTGGTGTCGTCCTCGATGACGGCCTGCTCCATACGACTCTAGTACTCATGCTTTGTAGATACAAACTTATAAAAGTTTATAAACTGATCAACTGTCACGGCTGATGGCACACGCGTATAAAGTCTTCGTCGGGCTTGTTTTCTGACACTGTTCAACCGCACGTCCTTCTTGTAACCGTTGATGATGAATTCGGCCCCTGCCAGATCCAAAAAAAGTCATTGTAGAAATTGAAGCAGCTCTGCACAGTTTGAGCTAACATACGATCGCGACGTTCTGACCCAGAAGTCTTCCATTGAGACATATAGGAGTTTGTCCCTGATACGTCTATTGCTTCACTCATCGTGTCTACAGTTTGCTAGTGACTGAGTCGTATGCATGCAGCGGCAGCTGCATTTTTATATGTTTGCACACACAACATCTTGGATGTTGTGTGTGCAAACCTTTATGACGTTCAAGATATTTTCACTGTCGGATTGTAGTATTATCATGAAATATATGCCCGCCAGATACACACAAGTAAAGTGATGACGAAGACAAGGCAGGAAAAATTAATTACCCTTACATTGTCCCCATATGTATTCAAAATACTCCACCTCTCCAACCTTTAGTCATCACCGCATATGTGAGAGATTAGAGTAAAGAATCCTTCCTCCTACCTGATTTTGAACAATTTTCCGTCATTACCACGTATGCGAAAGATTAAGGCAAAGACACTCTCCTCCTACCTAATTTTGAAGGAATTCCGTCTGAACCAAATTTCAATTGGGAACCGCCTAATGCACCAAGTTCGGAACCTATGAATATTGACGTCTCGTATTCAGCACTATGAAGAAGGTTTGAATATCAAGGTTTGCAAACTACTAAGGTTCGGCAAATCGTACACTTTCGTCCCATTTTCCCCATCGTGAAAATCACTTGAATGTTAAGGCTTATAGAGAAAAAAAAAAGATTTGCCTTCCAGGATTGTTGCTGATCGAGGTTAAATGATCGCAATATGATATGCGTGTCCTTTCTAGTGCGATAGATTGGAATATCAATGTTCAAAAATTATGAACATACTTGTCCCAATTCACCACTACGCGGAAAACTTTAATATCAAGGCTCGGGAACCTCAGACACTTACGTTCCGTTTTCCATCATCATGTTAAGTACTTGAATGTAACGGCTCGTGTGAAAATGAATGTTTTGCGTCCCGGGGCTGTAGCTAAATGAATGTGAATGAATGCAATATGGACACGTATGTCCAGATTCATGTTCGCACTATACAGAAACTTGAATATCAAGCCTTGAATGTCACTTTTTTAGAAATATGAATTGTCAGTGTCCACGAATATAGTTGTCACGGAATAACTGCAATATGGATGCATATGTCCCGTTTTCAGCATTTTGTGGTAAACCATGATATCAAGGTTTGTAGAATATAACCACTTGTCACGTTTTCAGCATTATGCAAAACACTAGAATGTTGGAGTCTGTCACTGATAGATCGCAATCTGGCACTTCCTGCGTTCAGCATTATTATAAATACTTGAATGCTACTTGTAAACTTTTGAATCTTTGAGTGCCGTTGTTATCGCTTAATGAAGATTGGAATGTGAACACATAAGCATTATGTGGAAATATAAACATCAGAGGTCGGGAATCATCGACAGTTATGTACTTGTTTTTCAGCTTTACGAGAAACACTTGAATTGAATTATTGCAATTTGGACACATATTCAGCTTGATCCGGAGAATTTGGATA
>LUCW03001725.1:30000-33106 GCA_001586965.3 Sphaeroforma sirkka
CTATTACACTAATGAAGCACACGCATACGTACAGTCACGCGCAGTGGATGGGGTAGCTCTGGCAGTTCATTTGGTGTCTTATCAGAAGTTTTCCTCAGATAACAATAACACGCGTCATGGTAGTTTAAGGTTTCAGGGGGTTAGGTTTTGTATCTGCCTGGTGTATGCATTGAGCTCATGAATTATGCACGCCTGTATCTATACACATATGCCAAGTCAAGTCCGTGTATGGATGGATGTGACAGTATATTAATAGTATATAGATGTGACAGTTTATAACTAGTATATAGTAGTCCCATCACACGTGCATGCGTACACATGTGAACTTTGTGTCCTTGAGTTAGTAGTGGCATGTGCTTGTATCTGTGGGATGGATGCGACAGTTTATTAATAGTGTATAGTAGTCCCATCACACGTGCATGCGTACACATGTGAATATTGTATCCTTGAGTTAGTAGTGACATGTGCTTGTATCATCTGTCACATGCGCACGCACACGACCGTACCACTTTCGTCATGCCTATCACACATACACATGAGAATGCATACGTACACGCACCAACAAAGCTCATAGGCGCCCGAGTTACACTCAGCACATACTAATTTGCTACCATTATACGTTTATGGCCCTCTCACACAGTTACTACTACGCACGTTTTGGCACAGCTTGTGAGGCCAGATGCCACTCATGAGAACCTGGAGATTGTCCCAGAGGGACTGCAAATGCTCAAGCAGAATCGAGGGCACGGTGGCGGTAATTGGGGTTGTTGGCTCCTATCATTCCGTATGGTGTGTAATACCAATATATATATGTATATAAATTTATATATAGATTTATATATATATATATATATATATATATATATATATATATATATATATATATATATATATAATATATATCCATATGAGATATATATATATATATATATATATATATATATATATATATACATATATATATGTATATATATTAATATAACATATGTTATAAATAATAATATATATGTATATATATACATATATATACATATATATATATGTAATATATATATATATATATGTTGTATATGATTATGTATATATTCATATATATATATGTATATATATATATAAACATATATATGTAATATGCACTCATTTGTATGTATATAACCACCGTATACACACACGCACACACACGCACACACACGCACACACACGCATATTTTATTTATATATCTATATATATATATATATATATATATATTGATCTGCAGTACTACAACCAATGGTGATGTGTGCATACATCCACGTGTGAAGTATAGTTTTTCGTTCACGTTCACGCGCACGTTACATGACTCCGGCGGCTCAATAGTATGGACTGCCCCAAGGAGGCTGTGTATTTGGTTACAATGAGGCGTGGCAGTGAATCGTAGCCAGTAAATGCACAGCAATGAGCTCTGTATACAACTCCATTTCTCTGGCGCGTACAGTCCTTATAGCTCGTTTCACAAGTATTCTCAGCACACCCAGTCAAACTAAACTCCCACACCCCTCACGTGTCACATCACCTCCACCGCACCACACCTTTATGTTGGCGCAGGGAAGTCGTTCATGCTCAATCAATTGGCGCGTGATCAGGTAGACAGTGGGTTTGCGCTGGGACCGTCAGTCGACCCCACGACTATGGGCATTTGGGCCTTAGGCGGCGAAGTGGTCACGCTCAAGGACGGCACACAGGCCTCTTTGATATACCTGGTATTCGATATGTACAGTCTTGTGCGCACGCTGCTTCTGTTCCCTACAGTAGTAGTAGTAGTAGTAGTAGTGGTATATATATATATATATATATATATATATATATATATATATATATATGTATATATATGTATATATATGTATATATATATATTATACAATATATATATATAAAAATATGAATATGTAAATATATATATATATATGTATATATATATTATATATAATATATGTACATATAATAACAGCCATATGTACATATTATACATAGGATATATGTAATATATACATATATATATATCATACATATATATGTATGCATGTTTATATATAAATGTATGTATATATGTAATAACATTTATATATATATACGTTGTAAATGATTGACATTATCAACATCATCATCACACTATCACACATCACATCAATCACACACTGCGCACATCATCACATCACACACACACACATATATATATAACACGTATATAGTATGTATTTGCATGCATTTCGCATGTGTTTGTATCAGGTGTTATATGGCGTATGTATATGGTATTATATATATGCCATCTTTGGCATATGATGATGTATATTGTCGGCTGAAAATACATTCGTACCAGAGCTGACAGATTCGGTTTTGTAAATGCAGGATACTGGAAGGGTTCAGCAGTAGCAATGTGACGCAGCACTACGACTCAAAAGGTCTTTGCCGTGTCGGCTCTCGTCAGCTCATATCTGCTGTACAACTCAGTCAAAATCATCGATCGGGTGCGTATGGAGCCAGTACCTTCACACTACCCACAGGATTAACCAGTAAGACGTATCTTGTCTGCGTGTTCTTCTAAGTTGGACGCCTTCTCCGCTTGGCTGTACCGCCATTGCTCTAGTCGGCCATAGGCAATCGGTTATAAAGCTGTCTACCTACTGAGCTCACACACTTGCTCAGCTTGTACTGTATTTACTGATATAGGCTGCCATAGATTATCTCGAGCTTCTGGCCCGCCAAACGCAGATGTTCTCATTAAAGGCAAGGCTGAATCGCGTCGGCTGATTTTGACACGCTCTTTGAATTCCCGGATCTCATGTGGGTTATCCAGGTAGGCATGTATCTGTAACTTAAAAGAGGTACGACTAAAGCCGTCTTCTGCCCATAGAATACCTATACGTTACACGTGTGTCCATACACCCATATACAGTACACGTTACACTCTATCCATAGAATAATATATACACGTGTTGCAACTATCCATAGAATACTATGCATCGTGTTACAACTATCCATAGAATACTATACACGTGTTACAACTATCCGAGAATGCTATACAACTAAACTATCCATAGAATACTATACACGTGTTACAACTATCCA
>LUCW03001726.1:0-20000 GCA_001586965.3 Sphaeroforma sirkka
CCTTGGCAAAATTAACTGACTTTTCTAATTGATGAGTCATGTGCTGATTCTATGATTCAGTAAAATTAAACTTTAATAAAACCTAAGTATAACCCTACCTGGATTATTACGACCACAATGTTTGTGAATATGTGTATGGTGACATACCTGATTATGTAAAGCATATTAAGGCGTGCTTGATAAACTAACCAAACTTGTTGTTTTGTCCAGCACGACCTGCAAAAAGCAATAATTCATCGACTCTGACTTCGTAGTATGAGCTCGAACGCCGTCATATAGTTCCGTATCTTGTTCGATCCAGAACAATCACCTGTCAGTACCTGGAACAAATTCGCCTCGTGTATGCCCCACGTATCCACATAATACTCTATATCAATCTTTTAGTATCGCGCTTGATTTGACGTGTACGGAACTGTTTCAACTGTCTATAACATTCTGTATTAGCCCTACACACCTTTTCCTCACTAGGTTCATTAGCATCCGTCGGCAACTTCCAAGCTGAGCAGTGTGTCGGAATGTTATTGCCATGACTTTCAGAATATAGTACAATATTTACACTAATGCACAGCCGGTCATAAAAACATAGTCGATGCTGGGGCATAGTTGGGGCTTAGAGTGCTATATCAGAAGGGCTCGTAAATATTTAGTTTTGCTAGCGGCGAGTTTGATTGCTTCGTATCAAGTTGGGTACTCAGCTCTACCCGGAATCGCAATCATCTTTATACCTTTGTCTACTTCCGCACATCATACATTGATTCTCAGTTGGCCTTGGTGACTGCTTGTTGACGGAAGAAGTAGGTATTCACACTACATAGTAAGGGAGCCCAAAGGACCTTTGAATCCACTTTCACTGCCTCTCACCCTTTTTGAAGCGTACGCTTCTAAGTTTGACAGTAGCGCCCAGCACCTTGGCGGCTTTGAGAATTTTGATCACGCAAGTAAACTACAAGGCTATGGTATTTGTTGATGCTATATTTTACCTGATTTTGCAGTAGTAAATAATTACATTTAGCCTGTATGAGCACTTCGTTATATTCTTTTACTTCTTCTCGTTGGTGTCGTCCTCGATGACGGCCTGCTCCATACGACTCTAGTACTCATGCTTTGTAGATACAAACTTATAAAAGTTTATAAACTGATCAACTGTCACGGCTGATGGCACACGCGTATAAAGTCTTCGTCGGGCTTGTTTTCTGACACTGTTCAACCGCACGTCCTTCTTGTAACCGTTGATGATGAATTCGGCCCCTGCCAGATCAAAAAAAGTCATTGTAGAAATTGAAGCAGCTCTGCACAGTTTGAGCTAACATACGATCGCGACGTTCTGACCCAGAAGTCTTCCATTGAGACATATAGGAGTTTGTCCCTGATACGTCTATTGCTTCACTCATCGTGTCTACAGTTTGCTAGTGACTGAGTCGTATGCATGCAGCGGCAGCTGCACTTTTATATGTTTGCACACACAACATCTTGGATGTTGTGTGCAAACCTTTTATGACGTTCAAGATATTTTTCACTGTCGGATTGTAGTATTATCATGAAATATATGCCCGCCAGATACACAAGTAAAGTGATGACGAAGACAAGGCAGGAAAAATTAATTACCCTTACATTGTCCCCATATGTATTCAAAATACTCCACCTCTCCAACCTTTAGTCATCACCGCATATGAGAGATTAGAGTAAAGAATCCTTCCTCCTACCTGATTTTGAACAATTTTCCGTCATTACCACGTATGCGAAAGATTAAGGCAAAGACACTCTCCTCCTACCTAATTTTGAAGGAATTCCGTCTGAACCAAATTTCAATTGGGAACCGCCTAATGCACCAAGTTCGGAACCTATGAATATTGACGTCTCGTATTCAGCACTATGAAGAAGGTTTGAATATCAAGGTTTGCAAACTACTAAGGTTCGGCAAATCGTACACTTTCGTCCCATTTTCCCCATCGTGAAAATCACTTGAATGTTAAGGCTTATAGAGAAAAAAAAAGATTTGCCTTCCAGGATTGTTGCTGATCGAGGTTAAATGATCGCAATATGATATGCGTGTCCTTTTCTAGTGCGATAGATTGGAATATCAATGTTCAAAATTATGAACATACTTGTCCCAATTCACCACTACGCGGAAAACTTTAATATCAAGGCTCGGGAACCTCAGACACTTACGTTCCGTTTTCCATCATCATGTTAAGTACTTGAATGTAACGGCTCGTGTGAAAATGAATGTTTTGCGTCCCGGGGCTGTAGCTAAATGAATGTGAATGAATGCAATATGGACACGTATGTCCAGATTCATGTTCGCACTATACAGAAACTTGAATATCAAGCCTTGAATGTCACTTTTTTAGAAATATGAATTGTCAGTGTCCACGAATATAGTTGTCACGGAATAACTGCAATATGGATGCATATGTCCCGTTTTCAGCATTTTGTGGTAAACCATGATATCAAGGTTTGTAGAATATAACCACTTGTCACGTTTTCAGCATTATGCAAAACACTAGAATGTTGGAGTCTGTCACTGATAGATCGCAATCTGGCACTTCCTGCGTTCAGCATTATTATAAATACTTGAATGCCACTTGTAAACTTTTGAATCTTTGAGTGCCGTTGTTATCGCTTAATGAAGATTGGAATGTGAACACATAAGCATTATGTGGAAATATAAACATCAGAGGTCGGGAATCATCGACAGTTATGTACTTGTTTTTCAGCTTTACGAGAAACACTTGAATTGAATTATTGCAATTTGGACACATATTCAGCTTGATCCGGAGAATTTGGATATCGAAGTTTGTAGATTTGGGCACATCACGTTTTCATCATCATGCAAAAAAACACTTCAACATAGACACTTCTGTCTGGGATTCAGTTGCAAATATCCAAACTGCTCGAACGTTACAGATTTGCTGATTGATTGCAATATAGACACCTGTGTCCCGTTTTCAGCATCGTGACAAACACTTGAATATCAAGAAATATAGATGAATACTTTGTGTTCTGAGGTCGTTTTAACGTATATGATTGCAATACTAACATAAATGTCCAGAATTCAGCATTATACGGAAAATGTGCGTATCATACTTCAGGATTTTCAAAAAATTACTGACGTTTGCTATATGATATTACATACATATATAAGTAATATTTGAATTTATATGTTGTATGGTGTCAATAACCAGCTGTAAAAAAATCCGCTGTTTATTGTATAACAGTACGCAAATCGACGAACTACTTTAAGTAGTCCATGCTGGATTGCTCCTATTAATTAAATCATATACACTACCAAAATATCCTCAAAAAAAAGTAATCCACATGTTCCCCACCATAGTACTGACCAAGCTCGCATCAGTTTGACTTCCGAGATCGGACGGGACCGGGAATTCTTTACTGGATGTGGCCGTAGGCGAAAATCAGTGTTCATATTCCATTTGTATATTTATCTGCATTTTTATCCCGTGATAACCAGTAATAGTTACAATGTATTGCAAAGCATTCGACATATATCTTTGAAACACTATAAGTTCTCCAATGTACGCAGACACCAAAATATTTGCCTGTCAAATTTTCAGTGATTTTCTAAATTACTGAAGTTCGTTAATATGACTATCGCTCTCATGTTGTGTATGTATTCCCCGTAAAATAAAAAAAATTATTTAAATAAGTATAATATATATATATATATATATATATATATATATATATATATATATATATATATATACATACATACATACATATATATATATATACATATATATATATATATATATATATATATATATATATATATATACATACACACACACACACACATACATATATATATATATATATACATATTATATATATATATACACACACACATCACACACACACACACACACACATCACACATCACACACACACACACACATATCAATATATATATATATATATATATATATTGTAAAGTGTGTGTGGTCTACGTGTAGCAGTTTGATGACTCATGTGCAGTAGTCAGTCATGCTTGATGACTCGGGTGTAGGAGGGATTAGTTTTAGGATGAAGGAACAGTGTTGTGCGTCGTATGATATTGGTTTATGCATACAGTTGATTTGACTTGCGTGGACGAATAGAAGCTGTAAAGTAGTGTAGTGTGTAAAGTAGTGTAGAATACAGTGATGAGTGACGGACTGCAGAGAAGAAAAATTGTGTCTGTAACCAGAGGGGACTGACGGCAGGCAATGTCTAGGTGAAGACCATATAAGTTTAGGTTATGAGGTAATCAGTCCCTCACAGGCTTGTAAGCTACTACACTACTTTGATCACATATAAAAGTATATCACTATTCACTTTTATACCGTTCATGAACTAAATATATTACTCACAATATATTTATATACATATACGCACATACATACATACATACATACATACATACACACATATATATATATATATATATATAAATATATATATATATATATATATATATATATATATATATATATATATATATATATATATATATATATATATATATATATATATATATATATATATATATATATATATATATATAGATACTTTAGATACATAGGTACATAGATACGTAGATGCATAGATGTATATACTTAGGCACATAGATACATACAGATAATGCAATACCAGTGGGACAAACACTTGTAGATCAATTAGCCAGGTTCAAAAAAAAATATCACCAATATACATACTCAGCGAAGAAACTCGTGAAACTGAACGACGAACAGAAGTGCTTCGTGTGTGCGGACACTGCTTAAGAACGCCCACCAGATGACGGTTTATACTCTTTCATTCGCCCGACATACTTGGTGTGTCATCGCATGGGTAAGAAAAAAAAATGGCGATTGAAAGGCAATTTTAAGCGAAAGATGACAACGCAGAAAGGCCCTGCTGCTGTAGATCAGTGTGCTGCTATGGTAGTAAGCGATTACGAAAGTACGGACGACAAAAGAGTTTTAATTCATTCAAGACAGCTGAATTGAATATGCACATGCATTCTATATTAAGTTTTGATGAATAGTATGTTTCTATGTATATGTACTGAATGTGATGCACGTATGTATGTATGTATGTACGTGTTTATATATGAATATTAATGAATGCATAAATGTATGTGTGTATATATGTATTCATTTTATATATACATGTATGTGTGTTTAGATAGGATATGTATGTATGTATGTATGTATGTATGCATCCATTTATGGGTTTAGTGTGTCCATGTATGTATTTTTTTAGTACCTGTTGTATGTATATATATATATGAACATATGTATGTATGAAACGATACAGGCATGTATGTATGCATGTATGTATGTATATATGTGTATGTTTTTTATATGTTTAACAATTTATGCATGTAAGAACGCAACGCATATACGCAACGCACAAATTATTATTGCACGCACGCATGCAAGTGTATATGCACCGATATATTCAATCATGTATGCATGCAAGAACGTATAAATATAAAATAAACATATATACATATATATATATATACATATATATAAGGGATATATATATATATATATATATATATATATATATATATATATATATATATATATATATATATATATATATATATATATATATATTATTATATTATATATATATATATATTTGGGATCATACATATATATATATATATATATATATATATATATATATATATATATATACATATATATATTGACATATATACACTCATTACCACGCATACATACACACATACACATACACACATATATACATATCATATATATGTATATACATATATACATACATGTACATATGTATTTATGTAAATGTGTATATATATGTAATAAAATGGATGCAATGATTTGCAAAATGATATATTGATATATGTAAGTAAGCAGCAATGAAGTATGGATGTATTTCTCATGTATATCTGTATATATGTATATTTGTATGGAATTCTTCATTAAAATGTATGTATGTATGTACGTATATATATATATATATATATATATATGCATGTTCCATTTCACAGTTTGACATTAATTCAGTAATGCGTATATATACGGGTATTTTTACATATGTTTTATTTATTTCATACGAGATACTACATATATACATACGATGAAATTCGCCGTGCTCTATACGTGGGCGTCACCCGTTCATATTAAACCTTGACTTTATAATCGAGTCGTTGGAGAGTGACGTCAGCGTTCCCTTGAACTAACCCAAACTCTCTTACACAACAACGGCTGTGTGATCCTGACGGATCACGCTATGTAACCAACACAGAAATCTCTATACAAGTAAACATACACCAGAACACAACCACTAATACTACTAGCACTAGAAATCAGTATTAGATTGAGTCATCAGAATATATAAGACCTAAGAGACATACATACTATGTTGAGTCTCATGTGGATAGTTTATTGCACAGAGGCCTTCCGGGCGTCAGAGCAAGTGTCCTCAAGTCTCAACAACAACAACAACAACAAGGGATTGAAGATTAGGCGGATTGGCTGCGCGCGCAAGTGGTAATAAAACAACACGAGCCGAGCTAGGGTTTTAGGGTTTGTGCGTGTCAGCCGCCTCGCACGTAACGTTGCGCAGGCCATGTATGTATGTTACCTAAATAATTAAATACATGAAAGATGATGGTGTATACCAAACTACGGTACGAAGATAGAAATATGTGTACACATGTGTAACACACCACACCACACAGTGCACAGCGGTTAGTGTTCTACTACCGAACTAGTCCTCGAGAAAAAACACACAAACACACGAAAGTAATAGGCATAGGTATACACTGCATTGTTGAGCGCATCCACAGACCATCGACAATGCGACTGTCGTGTGTGGTTGTGAGTTTGTTATGGCCCATTGCCTGCAATGCCTTTGTGTTGGACAGACCAGTACAGGTGCGTTGCGTGTGATGTGGTGGTTTCTTTTGTACTCGCTTCGCGTGCTTCAGAGATGCTGACACGAGTGAGTGTGGTGATGATGCAGTTTGAGTGGCTGGGTTGTATATATTTGCGCAGTCGACCTCACAATGAGAGATCAGTAAGGACTGATTGCATATAGCCAAGCGTTATAGTACCTATCAATGAATCGATGTTTAATTCGGAGTTTAATAGACACAAGCACGTTTAGTTGCTGTATCGAATGCACTCGGTAGGTTCGGCTTCTGTGTCTTCGTGAATGTACCTTGTTGCCCACGTGGTGAATCCTGCATATACACACGAAGACTCAAGTGTAGTTCATGCAACGGATATGGCAGTCGATAACCGAAGCCTGTCAATCTAACATACTTGTATGAGTGCACATACGACGATCATATAGTGTCTGTAAACACATATGCTTGCATGCATCTTTACACATGGTCTTGTTGTAACTTTTTATACAGATACTTGCTTCTGATTAGTAGTACATATGCTTGCATAGTTTTGATTAGTAGTACATATGCGTATCATGAGTAGTACACGCATGCACGCATACACATGCGATGGTTTTATTATAAGTGCATATACATATGCTTGTATCTGGTTAGTAGCACACGCATGCACGCATACGCATGCGATGGTTTTATTGTAAGTGCATATACATATGATTGTATCTCATTAGTATCTGGTTATGGTTAGCATATACATGCGTATCTGGTTAGTATACACGCATACATGCATACACACACGCGGTAGTTTCATCGTTCGTTTTTTCTAAGCATATACACATACACGCGTGCACACACGATTGTCATTGTCATCTGTTTCTGTTTACATATATATATATATAAATATACACGTATGCCTGCATCTAGTCAATACTGTACACAGCCATACGCTTGCGGTAGTCGTATTTGGTTGTTTGTGTTTGCAGTTGCATGTATCATCATAGCCATTACACTAATGAAGCACACGCATACGCACAGTCACGCGCAGTGGATGGGGTGGCTCTGGCAAGATCATTTGGTGTCTTATGAGAGGTTTTCCTCAGACGACAATAACACGCGTCATGGTGGTTTAGGGTTTCAGGGGGTTAGGTTATACATCTGCTTGGTATATGCATCGAGCTCATGAATCATGCACGCCTGTATCTATACACATATGCTAAGTCAAGTCCGTGGATGGGTGGATGTGACAGTTTCTTATAAGTATATGGATGTGACAGTTTATTAATAGTATATGGTAGTCTCATCACACGTGCATGCGTACACATGTGAACATTGTATCCTTGAGTTAGTAGTGGCATGTGCTTGTATCTGTGGGATGGATGTGACAGTTTATCAATAGTGTATAGTAGTCCCATCACACGTGCTTGCGTACACATGTGAACATTATATCCTTGAGTTAGTAGTGACTTGTGCTTGTATCATCTGTCATATGTGCACGCACACGACCGTACCGCTTTCGTCATGCCTATCACATACACATAAGAATGCATACGTACACGCACCAACAAAGCTCATAGGCGCCCGAGTTACATTCAGCACATACTAATTTGCTACCATTATACGTTTATGGCCCTCTCACACTGCTATTACTATGCACGTTTTGGCACAGCCAGAGGCCAGATGCCACTCATGAGAACCTGGAGATTGTCCCAGAGGGACTACAAATGCTCAAGCGAATCGAGAGCACGGTGGCGGTAATTGGGGTTGTTGGCTCCTATCATTCCGGTATGTATTACCTATATATATATATATATATATATATATATATATATACATATATATATATATATATATTTATATATATATATATATATATATATATATATATATATATATATATATATATATATATATATATATACATATATATATATATATATATATATATATATATATATATATATATATATATATATATATATATATATATTATATATACATATATATATATATATATATATATATATATGTCATTATACATATATATACATATATATATATATATATATATATATATATACATATATATATATATATATATGTATATATATATATATATTACGTATTATATATATATATATATATATATATATATATTATATATATATAATATATATATATATATATATATATATATACATATATATGTATATGCAACTTCAATTGTATGTATGTATACAATACATGCATATCACAACACAATACATCACACAACATACACACATACACGTACACACACACATACACATGCACGCACACACACGCACGCACACAACACACACACACACACATCATCATACACACACACACTCACATATATATATATATATATTGTCTGCAGTACTACAACGAATGGTGATGTGTGTATACATCCACGTGTGTAAGTATAGTTTCACGTTCTCATGCGCACGTTGCATGACTCCGGCAGCTCAATGGTATAGACTGCCCAAAGGCTTGTGTGTTTGGTGTAATGAGGCGTGGCAGTGAATCGTAGCCAGTAATTGCACAGCAATGAGCTCCTGTATACAACTTCTTTCTCTAGCGCGTACAGTCCTTATAGCTCGTTTCACAAGTATTTCCAACACACCCAGTCAAACTAAACTCCCACACCCCTCACCCGTCACATCACCTCCACCGCACCACTCGTTTATGCTGGCGCAGGGAAGTCCTTCATGCTCAATCAATTGGCGCGTGATCAGGTAGACAGTGGGTTTGCGCTGGGACCGTCAGTCGACCCCACGACTATGGGCATTTGGGCCTTAGGCGGCGAAGTGGTCACGCTCAAGGACGGCACACAGGCCTCTTTTGATATACCTGGTATTCGATATAGACAGTCTTGTGCGCACGCTGCTTCTGTTCCTACTACAGTAGTAGTAGTAGTAGTAGTATATATATATATATATATATATATATATATATATATATATATATATATATATATATATATATATATATATATATATATATATATATATACATATATATATATATATATATATATATATATATATATATATATAATATATATATATATATATGTATATATATATATATATATATATATATATATATATGTAATATATATACAATGTCACACACACACATCATCACACACACACACACATCATCATCACATCACACACACACACACACACACACATATATATATATATATAGTATGTATTTGCATGCATTTCGCATGTGTTGTATCATGGTGTTATGTAAATGTGGTATGCTATCTTTGACATATGATGATGTAAATTGTCGGCTGGAAATACGTTCGTACCAGAGCTGACAGATTCGGTTTGTAAATGCAGGATACTGAAGGGTTCAGCAGTAGCAATGTGACGCAGCACTACGACTCGAAGGTCTTTGCCGTGTCGGCTCTCGTCAGCTCATATCTGCTGTACAACTCAGTCAAAATCATCGATCAGGTGCGTATGGAGCCAGCACCTTCACACTGCCCACAGCATTAAGCAGTAAGACGTATCTTGTCTACGTGTTCTTCTAAGTTGAACGCCTTCTCCGCTTGGCTGTACCGCCATTGCTCTAATCGGCTATAGACAATTGGTTATAAAGCTGTCTACCTACTCGAGCTCACACACTTGCTCCGCTTGTACTGTATTTACTGATATAGGCTGCCATAGATTATCTGGAGCTCACACACTTGCTCCGCTTGTACTGTAATTACTGATATAGGCTGCCATAGATTATCTCGAGCTTCTGGCCCGCCAAACGCAGATGTTCTCATTGAAGGCAAGGCTGAACGCGTCGGCTGATTTTGACACGCTCTTCGAATTCCCGGATCTCATGTGGGTTATCCAGGTAGGCATGTGTCTGTAACTAAAAGGAGTACGACTAAAGCCGTCTTCTACCCATAGAATACTATACACGTGTTACAACTACCCATACAATACAATACACGTGTTACACCTATCCATAGAATACTATACACGTGTTGCAACTGTCCATAGAATACTATGCACGTGTTACAACTATCCATGGAATACTATACACATGTTACAACTATCCATAGAATGCTATACACGTGTTACAACTAGCCATAGAATACTATACACGTGATACAACTATCCATAGAATACTATACATGTGTTACAACTATCCATATAATACTATGCACGTGTTACAACTAGCCATAGAATACTATACACGTGTCACAACTAGCCATACAATACTATATACACACATGTTACAACTATCCATATAATACTATGCACGTGTTACAACTAGCCATAGAATACTATACACGTGTCATAACTAGCCATACAATACTATACACGTGTCACAACTACCCATACAATACTATACACGTGTCACAACTACCCATACAATACTATATACGTGTTACAACTGTCCATATAATGCTATACACGTGCTACAACTATCCATAGAATACTATACACGTGTTACAACTATCCATAGAATACTATACACGTGTGTTACGACTATTAATAGAATACTATACACGTGTTACATCTATTAATAGAATACTATACACGTGTCACAACTACCCATACAATACTATATACGTGTTACAGCTGTCCATAGAATGCTATACACGTGTTACAACTATCCATAGAATACTATACACGTGTTACAACTATCCATAGAATACTATACATGTGTTACGACTATTAATAGAATACTATACACGTGTTACAACTATTAATAGAATACTATACACGTGTCACAACTACCCATAGAATACTATACACGTATCACAACTAGCCATACAATACTAAACACGTGTCACAACACGGTGCAGCAGTTGGTTGCTACTTGAACACAGTCAGCACCGCAAAGTAGACTTGCCTGCTGATGCAGATGGTGTTTGTAACGTGATCGTACTGCGCGTAGTCCGTCAACGGCCAACGATTGCGTTGATAACCAATACTGTCACCAACAAGCACATCTTTAGATTATACACAGGAGAATGCATGAGACAGCAAACACGCACAAGGGATACCAGTGCTCATCCCAAACCACATATATGTAGTGTAAAGTAGTAACAGGGGAAGCTATCATGAAGTTCCTGCATGTGCTCAGGGATACCAGTCATTCCAAACCACATATATGTAGTGTAAAGTAGTAACAGGGGAAGCTCTCAAGTAGTACCTGCATGTGCTCAGGGATACCAGTCATTCCAAACCACATATATGTAGTGTAAATTAGTAACAGGGGAAGCTCTCAAGTAGTATCTGCATGTTCTCACCCCACCTTTCAGGCCTGTGCATTTGCACCGTGTCACAATATCGTCACATTGAACGCAATTCTCGCGTTATTGCGAACTCAAACGTTCTCATTGCACACACAACTGCAGGACTTCTTCCAAGACACGGCCGACGAGACTCCGGTATATGTTTAAAGTACTCGTAGGCCAGTGGGGCTATGGCATGTTTGTCACATGAGACTGCGGTGTATGTTTAAAGTACTCGTAGGCCAGGGGGGCTATGGCATGTTTGTCACATGAGACTGCGGTGTATGTTTAAAGTACTCGTTGGCCAGTGGGGCTATGACATGTTGGTGTAGGTTTGTAGTACTCGTAGACCAGTGGGGCTATGGCATGTTTGTCACATGTGACTGCGGTGTATGTTTATCATTCGTAAGTTAGTTCGGCTATGGCAAGTGTGTGACAGGAGACTGCGGTGTAGGTTGATAGTACTCGTAGGCCAGTGGGGCTATGGCATGTGTGTGAAATGAGACTGCGGTGTAGGTTTATAGTACTCGTAGGCCAGTGGGGCTATGGCATGTGTGTAACATGAGACTGCGGTGTATGTTTAAGGTACTCGTAGGTCAGTGGGGCTGTTGCATGTGTGTATGGCACTCGTGTGTCTGTATAGTTCGTTTCTATCCATAGCATACTCTTATATATATGATGAATCTCTGGCTGTGATAAGAGTTCACTGAATACATAGTGAGCTGTTTAACACGAGTGTAGAAGTTCGTGTTGTTCTTCCTGTCTTTCTGTTCTCGACTCACATGGCCGTGGCGTTGGGGTTTAGGGGTTTAGAATTTTTTGGGTTTTTTTGGGTTTTGGGTTTTAAATGGGTCTTACCCAATCTATCACAGTGTCTCGATGTAATCCGTTTCAGATGATATCACTCCCTGCTGCACCAACGCGAGGACCAAATCCTTACACGCATAGTATCATCCTCACACGCATAGTATTATGTGTTTCGTAACACAGCTCGTAGTTGGTGCGTAGTGGTTCTTTATTCCCAGAACAACCGCTGGAGTCATCTCATGCTCACTCGCCTGTCATTCAACGGCAGACGGAGTGGCTATATCGCATGCTCAATGCACACGATGCCGAGGGCTCCCATCAGAACCAACTGGCCCGTCTCTTTCCGTCGATCGAATGCCGCACGTTGTTTCTGGTGAGTACAGTATATGCGCTGTGGGTAGGCGAGTGCCATGCGCATGTGGGAAGAAGTGGATACGTATCGTATCTGTGTGCGTGTATCTCGTCGAGTTTAACTTTATGGTGCAATTCGCAGTATACAGAAAGAAAAAATAGTTGTTATATATTAATCCGAGTATTCTGATTTCGGGCTTCTATTCGCACGTCACAGGTACCTTGTCTATTGTGTAGAGTTTAACCTCTTTTCAAGATATTTGTATATAGATACATGTCTCGACTAAATGAAGGGAAATGTATTTATATATAGTCGTCGTGATATATATCTACACACACACACCACACACACACACCAACCCACCCACACAACCACACACACATACATACATACATACATACATACATACATACATACATACATACATACATATACATATATACATATGTATATATATGTATATATATATATATATTTATTATATATATATATATATATATATATATATATATATATATATATATATATATATATATATATATATATATATATATATATATATATATATATATATATATATATATATATATATATAATATATATATATATGTATATATTTAATAATATATATATACGTATACGTAATATACATATATACATATGCAATATATATATATATATATATACATATATTACATATATATATGTAATGCATACAATATGGCATAGCATATATGTATGCATGCATAATATATTATATACGTATGATATATCAATAAGATAATGTCATATTACATTACAGTGCATATACGCATATCATAACGCGCACGCGCACGCACTTGCACCAACACATCAAGCATCATCATCACGTATCACACATATCAATGTATATTATGGCATATGATACACATACATATAATGTATCAATATATATATAACATATATATATATTATATATATATATATATATATATATTATGCATATATTATATATATATATATATATATATATATATATATATATATATATATATATATATATATATATATATATATATATATATATATATATATATATATATATATATATATATATATATATACATATATATATATATATATATATATATATATATATAATATATATATATATATATATATATATATATATATATATATAATATATATATATGTATATGAATCAATATGCATATGTGCACATATACATGTCAATTTCCAGCCTTTAACGTCTGTACATTATATAGGGTTGGATGCATAGCATCATATATAATCAATATTTTTGCATTTGCTATTTTGCATGGTGAAGCCATCCATTAAAAGGGATCATCTGCAGGACTTGAGCCTTGCGTCGAACGATGACCTGACAGACGACTACCAGGCAGATCTGGCAGCACTTCAAAAAAGCTATAGCGAATACGCTTACAGCCAAGACTACATACGGGTGAGTGGGTACGCAAAAGTATGCGACTGTGACTATATATATATATATATATATATATATATATATATATATATATATATATATATATATATATATATATATATATATATATATATATATATATATATATATATATATATATATATATATATATATATATATATATATATATATATATATATATACATATATATATATATATATATATACATACACATATATATATATATATATATATATATATATATATATATATATATAGGAAGGCTGTATGGCTTGTTCAGAGATCGTTTGTTATTCCGTAGCTGCATGTATATATATTCAATTATAGTAGTCTGTGAAATGCCGACACCAATTTCATTTTTTTTAGGTGCGATGTCACCATTCCATACTCGGGATTGCTTGTGATGTGGAGTTGTTGGACATAGCCTCTCCGCAATGTGTGTCGGTGGGTCGTTGCGCAGTCACCGTATGTCAGTTGTTCGCGTGTAGTAGTTCTGTGATTCTCATCCACAGGCAACACACCCAAACTCTTAAATCGAAACATAATAGACACTTTGGGGTTTCTAGAAGAGGTTTAAGGGTTTAGGGTTGTAGGCTAAAACCCGGCCACATATCTATCGATACTGACCTCCGTGACTGCAGGAAAGAGCCTATGACAGGGGCAGGGCTAGCAACGCTGCTACAGCTGGTGGTCAATGGCACCAACCACGGTGGGTCTCTGGCCAAGATCCCATCGCTGTGGCTGAGTTTCATTCTGACGCAGAAACAGGCAGCTGAGAATGACTGCCTGCAGGTGTACCATCGCGAACTGGACATACGCGCTGACCAAGTAAGTGTTGGGATGTGGTAGTTCTATGCGCTGACCAAGTAAGTGTTGGGATGTGGTAGTTCATATGTGCTGACCCAAGTAAGTGCTGGGATGTGGTAGCTCATATGTGCTGACCAAGTAAGTGTTGGGATATGGTAGTTCATATGCGCTGACCAAGTAGGTATTGGGATGTGGTTGTTCATATGTGTTGACCAAGTAAGTGTTGGGATGTGGTAATTAATATGCGTTGACCAAGTAAGTGATGGGATGTGGTAGTTTATATTTGTTGACCGAATAAGTGTTGGGATGTGGTAGTTCATATGTGTTGACCAAGTATGTGTTAGGATGTGGTGATTCATATACGCTGACCAAGTATGTGTTGGGATGTGGTAGTTGGAGGGGTCAGACAGTCAGAGAGTCGTTTTGTCATAGCTCAGCGTCTTAATGAATTGTGCGGAGTGCAGTGGGGTGGGTGCTTTCGGTTGGGTTGGGTGTTCAGGGTATTTGTTGGGGATGCTGTTTATCTTTCGGTTGGGTCTTACGGTTTAGGGTTTTAAGGTTTTGGTTGGGTTGAGTGTGCAGGGTATTTGCTGGGGATGCTGGTTATCTTGGATATATTTGCCACGTGCGTGTACGTGTGTTGTTGTGTTGGCTGCATGTGTTGTTGTGATAGTGTATGGGCGGGTGTGTAGGGCATCGCACATACTGCCTTAGGTATTGATCTCAGCACAGACTAGTAACGTTGTAGGAGAAATAGCATCTGATTAGTTAACCATTCTCTAGTCTACATGCTCAGCAGCTGAACTACTAAACACTATAGATAGTGCCTATATTCACACTCGCAGCACTACTCTCATGCAATATTAGCAGCGCACATATGATCTAGGTTTTCAACCCCACTATCACTATTTATTATGGACATTCTTGTAGTACGTGGTTCTAAGGTTTTAGGGTTTTAGGGTTTTTTAATAGGGTATGCCACCATCGATCCTTTTGTTTTGCACTCAGGCTGTCCCAGAAGACATCTTGGAGCAACGCCACACAGCAGCGGTGCAGAAGGCAAACGGGGTCCTGCGACATTTGCTGCTGGGCTTCCAATCGGCAGTCGAATCTTCAGCCAAAGTGCTTGGTGGGTTTAGGGGTTTCAGAGTGTTAGGGTTAGGGCTGGTTAGGGTTTACATATCTCAAATGCTTTCAGCACTACCTACTCCTCTCACTGTCCGTTTATAAGAATCTCAGGACGTGTGCCATGCTGTCTCTGTGTACACACCCATTCCACTCACTAGCGCATCCATGCCAGATATTCGCAAATCAGAGTCTTTGTGTTGATCGGAGGACGAATGATAAGGAATAAGGGTTGGCGCTGGCAACGGGCTCGGCAGCCCGTATCAGATTTTTCGAAATTGTATAAAAATCTGACACAGACCACAAAGCCGATTCTGAAATCGGGCTCATTAGGCACATCTCTAATCTCATGCCAAGCAATTTAAGGAATTGACGCTATCTGCCGATTTTTTTCTCATCTCGTACAGAAACTAAGATTGAGACGGAACTAACCAACGTGCGTATGCAGAACAAGAAGAACATCGAAAGCGAAGCCAAACGCCACACACGCGTAGTGGTCAGTGACGTGAGGCGTCAACTGGCGGCGCTCACTGTGCCCTGTCCTTCGCACGACCTCAAAGACTTCCGCGTCAACGTCACTGTGGCTGCCATCACACACTTCGATACGGCGCTGAAGGTGAGACGAGATATCTGCCCGCACTTCGGCTTCGGGGAATGTGTGGGGATAGGGGCTTGATGTGCGATTGGGAGCGAGTGAGTGTTCGTGTTTGGAGGGGTTTGGGCTGGGTTGGGTTGGGTTGGGTTTTGAGACTGGCTTGGGCGTCGCTGTAGTGTGCGGTGGCTGTGTGCTGGTCATGGGCTCTGTCGGAGAAACGTTCAGACTATACTGCTGTTGTGACTATTTAGACATTGTTAAACCGATTGATGTAGCTGGTGTACTTGAAGAATTAACTCGAAGTGGCTGTGCTTGTTCTGCATAGTACTACAGGCAGTGGTGGGTTGCAGCTGAGATCCACCACACACCAATCAAGACCTACGCACTACCACACACAAGCATACACACACATATATATGTATATAAGAACACAAACACATACAAGCACACACACACACACACACATATATATATATATATATATACGAACGCAAACACACACACACGTACGTCTACTGCCAACGGTGACACCAGCGCATGTTACGTCCATCTGTACATCTGTGTTTCTCAGTATAACATCCTCACTCACAATGCTAATGCGCACTGTAACAGCCTCAATTATAATGTTAACACACACTGGAACATTCCAATTATTTTGCAAATACACACTGTAACATCCTTCCATTGTTAATGCACACTATAACAATTCAATTATTTTGTTATTACACACTGTAACATCCTTCCATTGTTAATGCAGGCGTTGAAGAAAAGCGGCGTTGTGGCTTCTGAGCGAGACAATCTCCATCACCAGATAGACCATGCACTGCTGGCCAAAAGCAAGGTACGTAAACCCTAAGACCCTAAAACCCTAAGGGTAACACACCACACAGTGTACTATCATTGATATTTGGAAAGCAAGGTACGTAAGCAATGGGTAATACACCGCACAGTCTACTATCATTCATAGTTGTTGTAGCATTTGTTTATGTTGTATCGGCTGAATCTGATTTAAAAGGTCGCGACGTGTGTGAGCTATGTAGCATATCATGGCAAGTTAAAAGGACTAGCACACTGACTTAGACGGATAACTACACTGTCAACTACACTGTTAACCACTACATTGTTAACTACATGGTTAACTACACTGTTAACTACATTGTTAACTACACTGTTAATTGCACTGGTAACTACTACACTATTAACTACACTGTTAACTACACTGTTAACTACAATGTTAACTGCACGGTTAACTACTACACTGTTAACTATACTGTTTACTACTCTGTCAACTACACTGTTAAATATACTGTTACTACTCTGTTAACTACACTGTTAACTATACTGTTTACTACACTGTTAACTACACTGTTAGGAGAATGACGAGAAGCTGTTGCAAGTACTCCAGACCGCACGTGAAAGGGCTGTGCGTGTGTTCAAAGCGCATCTGCGCAACACTGACCGCGAAGTGCGAAATCACGACACAATGCAACAGCTGAAGACAGAAGCCGCATACATGGCCGACAACAAGGTGTGTGGTGTAAACCCCTAAAACTCTACATCGACAACAAGGTGTGTGACTGGCCACGTGTGGTGCGTAGTCACGGGCCAACTGACAGCACATGAGACGACACGTGCACAGGAGAGTGCGCAGAGAAGGAGGGGAGCATACGCACACATCCATCCACGTGTGTGCAATGGATGAGTATACGCACACATCCATCCACGTGTGTGCAATGGATGAGTATACGCACACATCCATCCACGTGTGCACAATGGATGAGTATACGCACACATCCATCCACGTGTGTGCAATGGATGAGTACACGCACACATCCATCCACGTGTGTGCAATGGATGAGTATACGCACACATCCATCCACGTGTGTGCAATGGATGAGTATACGCACACATCTATCCACGTGTGTGCAATTGATGAGCATACGCACACATCCATCCACGTGTGTGCAGTGCGACTCAGCGTCGTGCGGTGGTGTGGTGTGCTCTCACAGGGCGAAAGCTGGGGAGGCTCTCATCAGCACACCCGTACACGAAGAAACATATAGCTATACGTACATGGCTATATATAGCAAGTGTGTATGTACATGACTATATATAGCAAGTGTCTATGTACATGACTATATATAGCAAGTGTGTATGTACATGACTAATTATAGCAAGTGTGTGTACATTTCTATATATAGCAAGTGTGTATGTACATGGCCATATATAGCAAGTGTGTATGTACATGGCTATATATAGTAAGTGTGTGTGTATGTACATCGTATAGTGTTCTGCAGATACTGACTGTGTCGCGTGTATTCGCTCCTTCTCAGTTTAACGAGGTGGCTGCTGTGGCTAAGGCTGAGGTCATTTTCGGTTCCTTTGCGGCGCAGATGCGTGAGCTGTTGTCTGTTGAGTGGGCCGCAGCTGAGGCTGAGCAGGTATGTGAAGAAGGGATGTCAAGGAGTAAAGGTTTAGGGTTTAGGGTTTCAGGTGGCTTTATTTGTTTACATGCTATTGCTATATACCGGCAGATGTTGGCAGTTGTCCCGACCCTGCTTTCCAGGGTTTAGGGTTTAGGGTTTAGGTACCTTTATTTGTTTACACGCTATTGCTATATACAATGCCTGATGTCCGGGGTGGACTTGTGGCTACCGGCAGGTGTTGGC
>LUCW03001726.1:25000-42500 GCA_001586965.3 Sphaeroforma sirkka
ATTGTATTTGCTCGTTAATTGTGTTTGCTCGTTAATTTTCTATGCTCGTTTATTGTATTTGCTCGTTAATTGTCTACGCTCGTTAATTGTGTTTGCTCGTTAATTGTGTTTGCTCGTTAATTGTGTTTGCTCGTTAATTGTCTATGCTCGTTAATTGTGTTTGCTCGTTAATTGTCTATGCTCGTTAATTGTGTTTGCTCGTTAATTGTCTATGCTCGTTAATTGTGTTTTGCTCGTTAATTGTCTATGCTCGTTAATAGTGTTTGCTCGTTAATTGTCTATGCTCGTTAATTGTGTTTCTCGTTACTTGTATTTGCTCGTTAATTGTATTTGCTCGTTAATTGTCTATGCTCGTTAATTGTGTTTGCTCGTTATTTGTCTATGCTCGTTAATTGTGTTTCTCGTTAATTGTATTTGCTCGTTAATTGTCTGTGCTCGTTAATTGTGTTTGCTCGTTAATTGTCTATGCTCGTTAATTGTGTTTGCTCGTTAATTGTCTATGCTCGTATGTCTGTCTATGCTCGTTAATTGTATTAAATTGTCTATGCTCGTTAAATGTCTATGCTCGTTAATCGTTAATTGTGTTTGCTCGTTAATTGTCTATACTCGTTTATTGTATTTGCTCGTTAATTGTCTATGCTCGTTAATTGTTTTTGCTCGTTAATTGTGTTTGCTCGTGAATTGTCTATGCTCGTTAATTGCCTGTGCTCCTAGGTGTGTAGTCTTCTATTGTGATCTATCTGTCACTATTCAAACCCTCAACCCCTAATCTCTAAAACACCTGCTGTTCATTGGCCATCCCACCTACAGGCGTAACCGTCTATTTTCAACTTAAAAGTCGCTGAGGAAGTCGAGGTTATTGGTTCCAACGTGAAATACTTCCATCCTTGAATTGGGTGTGACGAGAGGAGATTAATCAACTAACAATGCGAAGCTACTAAGGCTCAGTCAAACTAACTCGAGTGTTTGGAGCACCGCTTGAAATGGCAAGCTGCGAGGCTGCTCGAAGTACCTCGTAGCTACGAGAATAGTCCTCTGCGTGTATTAATGTTAGAGAGAACTTCAACGTTATCAACTCTTGTACATGTCCAGGGATTTCGGATACAACGGGTGGACCTACTAAGATCGCTTGAAATTGCAGTCGAACACAGACTGGCACAAAATATCGATAGGGTATCGAACGGGACATGTCGGTTACCTTGGTTACCAGCACTTGCCAATCGCATGCAAGGCGCATAGTTCGATCTCCGCTAGTGCATGCGTGCTAAGTCGAATCCATGCATTATATATGCATGTGGTAATATACAAAACGGGTTCAATTGATAATAATTACAGTCCAATTAGCTACACAGTCCAAGTAGCGACTCTTCAAGTGATTCGCTGGACAAGAACAGCAGCATTCCGACAGAGAAAGCGCATGTATCTGTGCTACATCAAAGTAAACGCTTGTTTCAGTCACAATGCAATCCAGATCAAGCTACAGTGTAGTGTAGTGTGGTGTGACCCAGCTATAGTACACTACCCTCGGCAATATGGCTACTCTCTCACACACACTCTTTTAGCCAAGGTTACGGTGATATTGCGATGACACGGGAACTATCTTCCAATGAGGGCGCATATATGTATCTTCAATTTTGTCTACTATTACTGGTCACGCTCATAAGCACTTTTCCTCAATATTTTGCAATTTATAAATATGTGATGTGGATTTATGGTGGATATCAATAATTGCACGACTTGAGTCAATTAAACCCTAACTTTCTATGGCGAATATAACCTCTGAATATTCCACTATATAGTTCTTGTGCTGAGACATTGAAATGTATACGTAAACACCAGATAAGATGTCTTGTGCGTCGACGAGAGATGGTTTACCAAAATGGGAGCCCAGTGATATGGACTATCCATGTTCAAAGTTTTTTGCTTAAAAATGAGAATGAAATTCAAAACATTTTTAAATATTCAAACAAGGTCCACGTGCTTCAAAGTATATTTAAATATCGGTCACATTCAAATAAATTTGTATGCATTATAAAAGTGAGTGGTTGTGTAAGTGTGAGCATGTATCGCTCAAGGTCTGTCACAAGTATATGTTTGTGTGTATATAGTATACTTCTCAAGCTGACATAGTGAGTATATACTATATAGTACTTTTCAAAGTTCTTTCTGTGGACTGAACCGACCATAAATAGAATAGAACTCTATCAATCATTGTACATTGAGTTTGGTGCAATTCGTCCGTGTTAAAACCCCTCACGACTGACGCCAGAACCATGCGGAGTAATACAAAAAGTATAATCAGACCGTTGTACACAGGTAATTGGTTGACTTACACAGGCTACCCTTCCCTGTGTACTTCTAAAATGACGCGCTGTGGTGTTCGCTTTTTTTTTCTTTTTTCACACACATATACAGCCGGACAAACTGCTGAGTCAACTCGGCAGTCGGCACTCAGCACTCGCACGGTCGCACGGTCGCACGACAGGCGCACTCTCGGCTCGACAGTCGACACGCGTGAGTAGTGAGTCGTGAGTGGTAGTCGTGAATCGTGAGTTCGTGACTCGACAATTTATAAATACTGTAACTTATAAATACTGTTAGTTATAAATACTGTAATACAGGTAATAAATACGAAATATCTGATAGCACCATACTTTTATATATACTTTATATTATTGATTCCCCCCCCCCCAAAATGAGAGTAGAAAAGTATTTTACTATATGTATTTTACTTTTTAGAACTAAAAAAATATTTTAATATTTTATAAAAACTAAAATACTCTTTAGTAAAGTTTATTTTAAGAAAATGATATACATATGTACTGGTACATAATCACATAAATAATTTTAAATACCATACATATGTACAATTGTACATACATATTTTTAGTATATATATATACATACTTTAAAAAAAAAACAGATTGTTTTTAAAATTGAATAGAATATTAAAAAATATTTTACACATTTATGCAAAAGAAAGTTGCATTTTTAAAAATATCAGTATTTACCAGTACACATGTACGTATTTGGTTTAAAAAAACAAAAAACAACAAGGTCATACATATCAATTCAGTGCCGCTACTATAGTAATAATTTTTATCTTTTTGTGCGACTATATATGTAATTATTTATGTATCTGTTCCTGGAATCCTGTGTACAACCTGAAGTATTTACAATTTTTAATATTCATTAAATATTTCACACTCGGAGTCTCGGACAATCCATTTTAACAAAATGACGAACATGTCGAAACAAAAAAGCTCTGTAACCTGCGTAGCGGTACTGTTGGCTGCCGGTCTGGCGTCAGCTACTGCCATGCCACGCCAAGCCACCACCTCTACCATTGAAAACACATTTGGCTACCTCATGACAGGCGGTACATACCTTGAATGGAAGGGAACAGGGGGTACCATAGAGTTCAGCGAGTATCCTGCAGACGGGTCCAAGGGGACTGTCCAGACTGTCAATGGCGAGTGCCTTACGGTGGGGCGTTCAAACGACTTTCCCGTTGTAGAATTGGGTTCGTGTGATGACGCTGCGGTTATCGCACCCGGCATAGGTGACACGGAGGATCAAATGGTCATTGAGGACGATACAATCGCCGTCTGTAGAGAAGATGGTGAATTTGCCAGCTACGTATCTTGTACTCCAGCAGAAGGTGGCCAAATGTGCATTTCTGACGATGAGGGGTACGTTTCGCTTCGCCCATGTGCTGAACCATACAAAGCTGTCTTTACGGTACCTAAGGAATCGGAAGATGGGAGCACGTGCGACGAGAACGCCCCTAAGCAAGCCGACACTCTCTATTTCCCATTGGCAATTGACGAGTTCGCTGACCCATCGCAGGGCCGCCGCCCTGGTTTCTCTCGCTTGTTTTGTGTGAAGCAGTGCGATATGTGGATTGCCGTTCACACGGCACGGTTTGGAAAGACGTACTGTCTCTCTGACGAGGCACGCGAGAAGTGTTTGGCATACGAAACAGACTTCGACTGTCGTAAGCAGAACTTCATCGCCGAAGAGAGCGAGCAGCCCCCTGAAGTCATGCTAGTATTGGAGATGCCCAAGCCTCCTGCTGGTACAATGTGTTTACTGGTTACTTCTACGGATTCGAAGTTTGAGGGCAAGTATCTTGCGGCGTGGTATAATCGCGATAGCGAGAGGACTGAATGTTTCACCACATCTGGTGATCAAGATAACTGCGAGGCGTACGAAACTGGGGTAGATTGCGAAGACCAAATCGTCTTTTTTACACCAGATGGTACTTCTCCAGTTAAGGAATGCGTGGAGAAAGACCAAGCAAATCCAGAGAGCTGGTGCAACCAAGTACAAGTATACTTGACCTACTACGATTCTGGAGAGTAAATCTTTAGGTTAGTAAAGAGGAAATATAATTCGTTCATGTATATACTCTTTATCTTCAAGAAAAGGAGAAGCGCGTGTTTCTTTTCTTCATCGCTGCAAATAATGATTAGGTTCGATAGAGACGGGATGGGTAGATTTCTACTTCTATTATTGTGGACATCCGATTTTGTCCTGTGAACAGACTTGAATTGTGCTTGGGTCACATAATCGGCGTCTCTGATGGACCTAGAGAAAACCATGTGAGCTGAAGTTCCTGGTCGGATTGGTATAACAAGCACTGATCTGCGGTGACTTTTTAAACACATTGGCGTGTTAAGTGACACTCAAGTGCATGAGTGAACATGTTGATTACATCTTCATCACCATCTCACTGAAATCAAACGAACTGTATGTACATGATTTGGAGAAAGGGAACTCGTGACAGCTTGCTGGAAGTATGCCGAGTACCCATACGCATGTTCAGAATGTTTATTTGCATACTTGGGTGTAATTCATGTGTGATTCGCATGTTTCTATATTTCATGTGTGATACGCATGTTTCGGAATGTTTATTTGCGTACTTGTGTGTTTTTCATGTGTGATGTGCCGTCGCTTTTGAGATCGGTTAGATACACGCCCGCACGTATGTCTACCAGGTAATCAACCTTCATGGCTGTACGAAATCGACTGTAGCCGTTATGTGGATGTTAACAGATCACCTCGGTTCACGCTGATCTGAATTTCTAAACGAGTACAAATGTATTTTTCGTTTCTAAAACGTGTACAAATGCATCTTTCTGCGCATAGCCTGGGTTCCGTGTTCGTATGTAGTTTTGTTAATTGAAGCGGTAGCTATGACAGATCGTTCATGTGTTGAGTGGCCGTCTTATTTGTATATTAAACTAGAGCTCATAAATATTCTGCGTCTATATTCTTTAGCACTAATTTTCATGTACCTTGGACGGAGAGGCGTGTCTGGTACACTCATAGTGTGAGATTCACTTGGGGTTTAGGGTTTAGGTGTTTATGAAACGAGTGTCCCTGTGTGCATATGTGACGCCACCTAACGGTGGAAATTGCCACACTAGCTGCTCTCATGGCACGCGTGTCTCATATACACTCTCTTCTTGGCAGATGACTGGTGGTACGTTATACATACAAAGATATTGAGAATAGTTCCTTACAACGGAATATATAGTGATCCAACTGGTCTTAGCCTGTGGTACAGATTCAAAGCAGCTATTTCCTGCCGCAGAACACGAGTATAAAGTGAATTCTTCATTTTTAATAATTATATCAACTTGCTACTTGACTTGCTATTGCCGTACGTTGGCCTGCATGATTTTAAATAAAGCCCTACCGATCACCTCATCAAGTGGATTGTACCATGATCAGCTCAGCCCCATACTTGAGACACATACGTTTGCATTGAACATTTGTAACATGTTTACGTTAAACATCCGTCTGCAGGTTGAGTGGCCACACCCAAGCGCGTACCCATTTTCACGAGCGTTTCTAAGGGCTTCTTGCTGTTCTCCGTCATGTCCCTATCGAACTGCAGAACACGAATGTGGAAGGTTACTACGTGAAATGGTGTCCCTATCGAACTGCAATACATGAATGTGGAAGGTTACTACGTTAAAAAGTATCCCTATCGAACTACAATACACGAATGTGGCAGGTTACTACGTGAGCCGGTGGAAGATTCGAATGAGAATTATAGTACCCCGTCATGAGCCACTTGTGATTGCCTCGTAGTGCCATACCTTGATTCGGTTGGGCTGGAATAGGATTATCACTGTACTGCCTCCGAAGGCAAAGAAGCCATGCTCGTCGCCCTTCCGTACCTGTGTGAGTGATTTTTATTAACGATACTCAGGATAAGTAAGTCCCATTTTTCACACGACAATACGACAATACGACAATACGACAATACGACAATCGATCAGCTGATCAGATGACGAGAGCGCATATGGTTCAACTGAGTAGCTAATGGCTAGGAAACAGGACGTGCTTTGTACTAGAGTTTCGATCCGATTTAGATTTGGGGTTTAGAACAGCAAATTCAAAAAGTCACGGCAGATAGATATGTGCAGGATGTACCTCACTCAATGGCTCAGCTGTGATGTTGACTGACCCCACCAGCGTTGCTCCTATGCACACGGCCACGACAGTTCCGAATTCTTTTGTGTGGATTTCTTGGCAGACTCTGTTAGGAGAACGTATGTAAATGGTAATAGAATACATGTAATTGTTAGAAGAATATATGTAGTTGTTAGGAGAATATATATAATTGTAAGGAGAACATATGTAATTGCTAGGAGAATGTATGTAACTGTTAGGAGAATATATGTAATTAATAGGAATATATATGCAAATGTTAGGTATGTAGTTGTTGGGAGAATACATGTATCTGAGGGAGATGTCACATATTAAAACCCTAAAACCACCCGTCAATGCCTTCACTCGGTTTGCTCAGAGAGTTAAAGCGCAGCTTAGCATACGCGGGGTTTCACAGGTACACTCATCTGAGTGCACACGCGAACACTGTTGAGTAATATGCACTGCTACGAATGTTAATAAGACACACCACCACCTTAACACTTGACATTCACTTGGCAGTAGGGATTCTAGGGTTTTGGAACATTACCTGAGATTCTCTGTGAAGACGTTCACCTTCTGTCGGATAGCAATGGGATTCACTGTGTACAACTGGCCGTCTACTGTGACCTTGCGCCCTAACCTGCCGCTAACCTGAGGACAATAAATAGACAAGACATTGGATCAAAGATGTCTCTGAAATAGGAACCTTTTCAGGTTAACTGAGGACAATAAATAAACAAGACATTGGATCAAAGATGTCCCTGAAATATGAACTCTTTTGTCAGCGCTATAGGGTTGGACCATAGCATGAATGAGACCCTCTCTAATATCACTACTGTCTGTAAATGTCCTGGCACAGATAAAGGGGCAATATAAGGGCCTTTTCAAGTGGGCAATGGGTCCAGCATTGTGATACCAATGAGCTAAACTACTTTTGTTGCTCAGCAAAGTATTCTTATACCCTAAACCTAACCCTTGGTTCTGAAACACAAGTCGTTTAATTGTTGTAAAATTATAGTTGCAATACGAGTGAGGTCTTGTGGGAGCATTCACCCACATACCGTAAGGTCTTGTGAAATAGGGATTTAAAACCCTTGACATTCACCCACATACCGGCACATGCCATCGGTGGTAGTCCTGGGGAGCTAGTCTGGCTATGCACATTGATCCTCCGAAGAACTGATACAGAATACACAACAAATATTGAGATGGCCTTTCATGACTACTGGAAGGGGATCCATGTGCAAGAGATGACCTGCAGCACAGGTGATTGCAATATACAGCAGAGTGTGGTAGGTATACAAGAACCACGAGCAAAGGTATCGTTGCAGTGGGTTAGCAATTGTACCCGTGAAATCATGCTCCTTGGGCAGCAAGCATTAAACTAAGGTCACCACGAGCCACTGTTCTTGAATTCATTCTACATACAATCAGACAGAGACGAGACAAGACAAGTGCAGGCATTCGTAACAGCGGAAACATGCAGCTAAAGAGATTTAGATATATTATCCACTAATGCTTGTACCCTGTCGTGTCAAGGTCACTGCAGGACACACACAGTAAATTCAAAAACAACACGGGTTGTTGTGTGAACACAATACATTACATAACATTGAATTATATATATATATATATATATATATATATATATATGTACACATATACATATACCCATATATATACATATATATATATATATATATATATATATATATATATATATATATATATATATATATATATATACAAATACAAATACATACACATATACATACATATATATATATATATATATATTTATATTGATGTCATTTGAGAGCAAACCATCTGTGCACATCCATTTGGGCTGGTCGACTTACCAGCGGAGCAATGTCACTGAGCTCATCAGAGAGCAAGCGTTCAACTGTGAAGAGCGATCCCTTGACCCAGATCTGAGCAGCTGCAAAGTGAACAGACGCAGCAACGGGTGCAAACTGTAGTTTAGTGATTGCGATGTAAAGTATACCTTGATTAGGTTTAAGAGGGTAGGGTTTAGAAAACCTTTACGGGGACTCCTAGAGGATGCGTATGTGTTGTCATCAGTCATAGCCAGTAAGAACACATTCCCATCTGGACACACATCTACTGCACTGCAAGCCCTGCAATTTCAGACAGGGCTGAAGGGTTGCTGGTATAAATTTCAGCACCCAGCGCTATCGATTCGGACCGGTTTTGTTTTGCACAAGTCTCGGTTGATCTTCATTCAATCATACGGTCCTATATATATATATATATATATATATATATATATATATATATATATACACACACACACACACACACACACACACACACATACATATATATATATATGTTCTACACTATTTCCATATTATCACCTTGTACGACGCTTTCGTATACTACCATACGGCAGTCAGCGGGGCAAACTGCTACTGTATCATCTCTCTGTCGATGTGAGGTTGTGTATTGAGTTCATCTGATGATACTTGATTGTAGTTTCTCATGGTGACGGTAATAGCTCAGTACTAAAGGAACAATGCTGTTCCATAAGCACATGCTATTATCTAACTGAAAAGCCGACTTAAAGGTTAGGGGGTTAACCGAACTCCAAATTGAATCACTCTCGCAAACACTTACCTCAGAGTCTATTGGCCGCGCACCCGGCGCCAACTTGCGATAGAAGAAATCATTGAAGCAGGGATAGTTCTTGTTCTCATCGTCCACTGCACGAGCACACGGAATAAATGGCAAGAGGTTAAAGGTTTTAGATTAAGGTTAAAAGTTAAAGGTTGAAGTTAAAAGTTAAAAGTTGAAGGTTGAAGGTTGAAGGTTAAAAGTTAAAAGTCAAAGGTTGAAGGGTAAGGGAGTAGTAAAGTATTCAATAGTGTGAATATTTGATTATTTTTGAAGCTTTAGTGCTAGCAGTCTTTGGGAAAGGTATAGTTGTTGGAGTTCGGTGCGACGTATTAATGCAGTCGCCGAAGTCTGTACCAGCGACCCTCCCCTTCGTTGCCATGGCGACCATGCATAGTAAGAATAGCCCAGACATGGCATCTAACCCCATTTGTGAGCCCAAGCCAATAAACACGCCCTGAATGTACAGTTGTCCTGTGTCATAACAACTCAGGTGTTCCTGACTTCATTGACACGGCTGGCATTAAAAAAACACATGGTGGTGGCATGCATGAGCTCATACCAGCCTACGCAAAGCAACGCACCCCCGGACGGCGTAAGATCTGAAACGACACTTTTATGGCCTGATATGGTTTAGGGTTTAGGTATCTAGTAAAGTGATTTACAGACATCTCTGATAAATCGCGGTACATAGAGACCCGCACTCGACTGACTGAGTCAGTTCACGCTAACAAGACGGCCGCACAAGACCTCTTACCTGGGAGCAGCCAATCACTTTGGTCGAGTTTGTGTACTTTGATGAAGGGTCTGATCTGTGCGACTGAGGCAGAGTCGTTCATGCGCTTGCCTTCTTTGATGGACATGTTCTTTAAGAAGCGCTGCACTTGTTTGTTCTTGCTCGCGTTCTTGCCGTTTCGGATGTGATAGAGAGTCTTCAAAGCTGCGATGAAAACACGGCCGTTGGTACAAGCAATGAGAGGGTAGTGAGCGTACGATGGGTTAGAAAAGGCGGGCATGCATCTGCAATAAAAATGTATCACATACGTAAGCCATGCCAATGTATCACATACGTAAGCTATGTCAATGTATCACATACGTAAGTCATGCCAATGTATCACATACGTAAGCCATCTCAATGTATCACATAAGTAAGCCATGCCAATGTATCACATACGTAAGCCATGCCAATGTATCACATACGTAAGCCATGCCAATGTATCACACACGTAAGCCATGTCAATGTATCACATACGATAGCCATGGCAATGTATCACATACGATAGCCATGTCAATGTATCACATACCTAAGCCATCACAATGTATCACATACGCAAGCCATGTCAATGTATCACGTACGCAAGCCATGTCAATGTATCACATACGATAGCCATGTCAATGTATCACACACGTAAGCCATGTCAATGTATCACACACGTAAGCCATGTCAATGTATCACATACGATAGCCATGGCAATGTATCACATACGATAGCCATGTCAATGTATCACATACCTAAGCCATCACAATGTATCACATACGCAAGCCATGTCAATGTATCACATACGTAAGCCATGTCAATGTATCACATACGTAAGCCAAAGCCATGTCAATGTATCCCATACGCAAGCCATATCAATGTATCACATACGTAAGCCATCTCAATGTATCACATACGTAAGCAATATCGATGTATCACATACGTAAGCCATGTCGCCATACCTATTTTGATGTACTTGGGAATGTGTTCGTCGACGACCAGGCCAGTGCACCGGTCCAATATTTTCAGGCCCATTGTGTCCTTCGCCAGCTTCTCACCTGTAGCGTAAACGTAAACGTGAGCATAAACGTAAACGCACACCGGTGTCTGTGTACGGAGATGTACTGCCCGTTGGCATACCATGCATGTCATATTTTTCCACTTACATTTGTAGTCGAGTGACTGACATGTAGTTATGCGAGTGAGCGTATAGATTCACTAGGTTGTAGTACAATGGCAGTGTGTGTTATGGTGTTTCGGGAATATATAGTCAGTTGTCTCAGAAGTATCAGTCCTCTCTTCATGTTCACTATCGCTTATACTTGCCAGTCTCCCCTTCACCATTACTTCTACTGGTACAATTATATACTATGCAGTTATCAAGGGATCAGTCTCTCTTTCACCATCACTTCTACTAGTACAATTATATACTATGCAGTTATCAAGAGATCAGGCTCTCCTTCACCATCACTTCTACTGATACAATGATATACTATGCAGTTATCAATGGATCAGGCTCTCCTTTTCCGATCGTGGAGAAATCAAGTGGGCTGCTTACCATCTTGCAAAACATTCACTGGGAAAGCTCCGAATCAAAATATGCGAAAGATAAGAATAATCTAGTAGGGTTTCAGTAAGATTAATCTAGGAGGGTTACAGTAAGATTAATTGAGGAGGAATATGGTAAGATTAATCTGATACACTGTCATGATTGGTTTAGATACGATAATCTTAATCAGACTGATTAGTCCCATTAGTCCACTTTCTTTCTAAAGACCTTGTATATTAGTCCGACGAACACAACAGCGATTGTCAACCAAACCCAGACTCAAACCCAAACCCAAACCCAAACCCAATGGCCCACTTACAGTCGCGTATAGTAAGTACTGAAGCCCCGACTGTGCTTGTCTTATCACTTGTACCGGCCGTCTCGTAAACGTCTTCGATAAGCGTTACCAGATCCGTTGGCCTGGTGGACAGGTATGACAACAGGCTGTACGACATGGGGTGGGTGTGAAACTCCGGCGACTGCAGATACTGCAGCAGGTCGTCTTCTTCGATGGAGCCTTTGTCTGATCCGCAAAGTTTCTGAAGTGATAGGGGATGCGGGATGTGCTAGGGTTTAGGGTTTGGGTTGCGCGCTCTTTGGGAAGGGGAATACATACTAGTGCGATGGCGTGCATGGTGCTATTACTATGAGTGACGTAGGTCACGAGTATAAGTGCCACTCGGAAGTGACTGAACACTGTCAACAACTTACAATGACGGATAGATGTACCAGAAACTCATAAGAACTAGGACAATCATCGTACTAAATCATCGTAGATAGAACAATATGGCAAAAAGAGGCCCTATATACCTGTACGTATGAATAAGTACACTCATAAGGACTAGGACAAGCATTGTATATAACCATCGTAAATAAAACAATATCGCCTAAAGAGGCCCTATTTACCTGCACGTATGTATAGGTACAATCATAAGAACTAGGACAAGCATTGTATATAACCATCGTAAATAGAACAATATGGCCTAAAGAGGCCCTATTTACCTGCACGTGTGAATAGGTACGGGCATCAACCAGTGGGGCTATTGCGCTGCAAAGCATCTGCAAGGCTGTCATTTGGTTCTCAACCAACCACGTGTACAAAGCCCTATTTCAAACCCTAAACCCTAAAACCTCAACGACATGTACATAGCCCTAACTGAAACTCTAAACTCTAAACTCTTAACCCTAACCATCAACCATACCGTAGACAGGACATCCAGCTGGTCAGGCGTCAGGTCACAGATGTTGGTGATGGCCTCTAACACACTCTTAGATTCAGCGCTGCTGAGCTTTCCGTCATTATCCTCATCAAACTGCAATGCCAAATATAATGGTGTCATGAGAGGTGTGACAACACCCTTTACCCTAAAACCCAAAAACCCTAAAGAAGAGACAGTGTGCTCGGAACAGAACGTGGGAACCATCTGAGTTTAAAGGCTGTAAGTATTGCCACTGCAATGCGCAGGTATGCTGTCTAATCACCGGACGAGCAGCAGCCGTGCGAACAGGTCCTCTACCACTACACTCTCAGCCATCCTCCTGTCAACCGCACACTCCTAACCGTTGTCACCAGACCAACATTACCGTACCTAGGTCAGGTACTTATCTGCGATACGCCACACAAGCAACCACCAACCATACCACTCACCTCATCACCACACAAGCAACCACCAACCATACCACTCACCTTATCACCACACAAGCAACCACCAACCATACCACTCACCTCATCCAACATGCGTTGGTAGAACCAGTGCTCGACCTCGTCTTTGGCACAGAACTTCACTCTGACGGCCAATGAACCCACTAGCGCACCGCGCTTGCCGTGGCTGCGCAGGTCAACGGCCTTGTCCATGAAGTCGTCCGTGAAGGAGGGGTCGGGTGTTGTGAAGCTCATGTGGTCCTGGGTGCCACTGATGCTTTCTGTATCGGTTGTAACATGGTAAATGAGAAGACTGTGAGGGGTTGGGGTATGGTTACAGATCGAGCTAATAGGTTTATTAAACCCTTAAACCCTAGAACAGTGAGTAGGTATATACGATTTTGGGGTTTGCACAGAAAGCTAGGCTATTAGCTGTAGCGGCGCAGCCAATCACCCTCTTAGTTTTTTTTTTTTATTAGTTAGGCTTTCAAAAGTCTTCACCAAACAGCACATAGAGCCGCTTCAAAGCAACACCCATGACTCACCTCGTCCGAGAGGCAGGGTGGCCACAGTCAGTGGTTTGCTCTTGCGTATGCGCAGACCTTTATGTTTGTGGCGTGCTTTGTCTTTGTCTTCGCTCAGACCCTCCGTACTGGCTGATCCCCAGTCGCAGCTGTAGTCTGTTGCCTCATCCGAGTCACTGATTGTGCCACGTGTAGAAGAGAGTTTAGGATTTACAAAACGTGTCTGTGCCAGTGCAATAGTCTACCCCTCACTGGTTCTCCGACACTACCAGATACCCATACCCAAACTATATATACACTATATACATACCATATATATATACTATATACTATATACTATATACATACTATACATATATGAATATATATATATATATATATGTATATATAGGTGCATGTAGAAAATGTTTGCGATTAGACATTGCAGTCGTATAGCATCGTCGCAGCAGTGCGTTTGTTGTAGCAGTGGTCTCATGATACTCACACGTACTCGTCTGCGCTGCCCTCGTCCTCCAGATGCTCCATTGACGAGTTCAGGAAATCCGTATCCATCTCCATCATCTCCATGCTAGTACCCTTCTTAGCACCAGACTTCTCTGTCTATAGTGTTGTATGAATTGTATTGATTAGACTACCAGTAGTATACCACTAAGCACAAGGTTGGGTTTCAGGGTTTAAACCCTTTTCGTTCTAATTTAAAACCATCACATAGCACTGCACCGATTGACCTGCCGCACTGAGCACTTGTCATCGTGCGTTAATATCTCAAGAACATACCACAAAGAAAGCCTGTACTACTCAAACCAACAGTACTAACCCTAAAACCCTACTACTAAAAGGCCCTAAAAACCCTAAAACCCGACAGTACCACCGGGAATCTAACACCGAATCCGGTTTAGATCGCATACAATAACTTTGCATCTGAGACGAATGCCTAAGTCGAATCTCACGAACACGTCTTTAGGGTATAGAGTTTAGGTAACATCGGTGCGGTAGTGATACGAGACAGGCTACGCAAAGGTAGGTCAAGGCAATTGGTCCTGAAATAATCTTATTATTATATCAATAATATTACCTACAATACAACATTATTAATGATAATACCTACACAACAACATTATTAAAAATATTGCTTACAAAACAACATTTGCATTTACTAGTAGGCTGTCATAGGCAGAAGTACACGAAGAGACTGGAGCAAAATCAGAAACGCCCTAAAACTACCGGGACTCCGTACAAATGGACAGGGCAAAGCAATACAGAAGAATGCAAAAGACAAAGTAATGCAGGCCATGTACATACATATACGAAACTCAAACAGCACTGCATCGCAAACGGTAGTTACCTCGCCCACGTTCATGAGGTCGTCCACTGAGTTGAAATTCAAAGTGTCAAAACTCGCAGAGTCTTTGGCATTTAGTTCATCTGATGAAGAGAGAAGCTACAAAATCAGATAGCCTACAGTCTAGTGGGATATCATCTGCCCCACAACTCGAGACAAGTACAATCATATCCACAAGTGAGTGCAATATATCCGCATGTCACGCCAGATTCAGCGTGTTATGAGAACTGCACGCTGAATTTAGCGTGTCATGAGAACAACAGAACAGAGCGTGTAATCAGATTACGTGCGATCTGTGCGATCTATTTTTTTCCGGCGCTACTCAACGTGCGGGATTTTGAAATAGAAAGTTGAACGCCGCAAGACTGCTTTGCTACGTGAGTTATACATTTATAACATTAAAATAGAGTTCAAGGGAAAATCCTAAACCCCTTAAACCCTAAAACTCCATACATTTATACACTTAAAAACTACACTAAAACCAAAACCATAAACCCAGCATCTATAGAAGTCCTATCTATACATCTTTAGACGCACACGATTAATCTCCACCAATGCAACATAGACGTACCTTCTGAATACAACGTATCAATGTCATCGTGGCTACGCGCTGTCTTCATCCGAGGTGTTGATGACCCTATGCTATACTTCCTGTACATGTCAATAGACTGAATAACATCAGAAAGCTATAACACCCTATACTAAACTTCCTGTACATGTCAATAGACTGAATAACAATAAAAGCTATAACACCCTATACTATAGTTCCTGTATATGTCAATAGACTGCATCACATTAACAAGCTATAACACCCTATACTATACTTTCTGTACATGTCAATAGACTGAATAACATGAAAAGCTATAACACACTATACTATATTTGCTATACATGGTAATAGACTGAATAACACTAAAAAGCTATAACACCCTATACTATATTTGCTGCTAACATATTATACTATACTTTCTGTATATGTCAATAGACTGAATAACACTAAAAGGTTATAACTCCCTATACCGTTATTGACATTCGAAGTGCATTTTTCTTTAGACACACGCTCGCGTATTGTTTAGAGACTAATACGAAATTAATAAAAATGATAATGAGAAATATATGTGAATTAATGTGCAATTGATGTGAAGATCAATTGAAAGGACCCGGTCGTAAGTGTAGAGTAGGACGGTAGACACAACGTAGGTGTACATAGCAACCCTGTCACACACCTCAATCCTTAGAACATATCCCAAACACCCACGCTCAATAGTCCGAATAATCCGTGCACCTATCCATCACATCGCATTGACATACCGTGTGGAGTTGTGGAGAGATGTCAGGTCGTCAAAGCTCTGCTTGAGCATCGCCGTGTGGTCGCGGTCTCTCATGACATCGTATTCCTCTCGCAGATCCACCACAAAGTCATACTCTCCGCCTCTGTCGCAGATGTCACTCATGGAGATGTAGCCACGCCCCACGAGAGCACTCCTGCAAAGGTCAGGCAATGGGTTAGCGTGCGGGAGAAGCAGAGGACCACATGCGTGTCTTCGGATACAGGCGTACCAGTATAGGCATACAGATAACTACGATTCTGAGTATAGGGTGATAGAGTGCTGGTTATATACACTCAGACGAATGAATACAGACAACTATGATTCTGAGTATAGGGTGATAGAGTGCTGGCGGATGAATACAGATAACTATTATTCTGAGTATAGGGTGATAGAGTGCTGGTTATATACAACTCAGACGAATGAATACAGATAACTATGAATCTGAGTATAATGTGATAGAGTGCTGGTGGATGAATACAGATAACTATGATTCTGAGTATAGGGTGATAGAGTGCTGGTCTCACACATACATACTTTCTGCCGACCATGTTATAGACACTCAGCCGAATGAAGTAGTTCTCCTCGCCGTCCTTGACCCAGAATCGACATTCCTGCAATTGCATTTGGGATAGTTGTAGGGGTTTAGGGCTTTGGGGGTTTATAATAACCCATTTCTGCGGTTGCATTTGAATTTGGATTTGGATTTGAGTTAGTCAGTCGGTGGAATGGTAGACTGTGAGTGTTCCCCAGATTGACTTAATTGTATGTGTTCGTAGTATGATTGTAGGGTTGTAAGGTTTTAGGGTTTTGCGTATGCCATTTCTTGGGTCATTGAGCTATGAAGGCCCACAAGCCATGCGCAAGTACACCACACTCAACAAGCGCAGAACAAGACAGTGGTACAAAAATGATCAGTATTGAAAGTGATGTACTTGTCAACAGGTTGATAGGGGGGGTCGTGTACACTGCATGTGGCTACTATGGCAACTACACTCGATTTTGATGCTTTGGCAACTTGTGACATAGTTGTACCCTCCACCACTAAAATATCATCAGAAGCTATCCCCACAGTTTGCAGACAGTTCTAATTACACTCAAAGCCCATCCGAGAGGTCTTCGCATTCTCCTACTACACATGTCTCTATATATGGCTGTAATGTAATCTGAGACACACATTGAGTTTAAATTTGAAAATATAAATATAGTTAAAGATATAGATGTTTATGTATAAATATAAGATATATATAGAGATAAAAGTTTTTCTCTAATGACTT
>LUCW03001726.1:47500-67500 GCA_001586965.3 Sphaeroforma sirkka
ACACACGCATATACATATATATATATATATATATATAATAATATATGCATGCTTACACTTGCACACACACAATATCACATCATGTAATATATATAATATATATTATATATATATATATATATATGCATATACATGCGGATGCGTTATTATGCGCATGCATAATACATGCATGCATATAATATGTAATATATATATATATATAATAATATTATATATATATATATATATATATATATAATACATGTATAATATATATATATATATATACGTAATATATGACATATATATATATATTATATATATATATATATATATATATATATATATATATATATATATATATATATATATATATATATATATATATATATATATATATATATATGTATAAACCAAAAATTATAGATAAAACAAAGCACGTATGCATATACATGTACATATACATTTACATAGAATATAGATAAATACATATATAGTTAAAGCTATATGTAAATATCGCATTTTTCTGTATACACAAATATGTTGACGTATTCTCAATTTTGCCAAAGTATTGTCGATGTAGATTCTGATATTTTTATCTGTGGTTTGATCATCGATCACTATTTCGACCATATCTTCACAGTGAATTTCGATTTATATATATACATGTTGGTGTAGTGCAGTTTGTGTAGTTGCGTCCTGGTGCGTTGAATGTGTCATCCTTTTTGGTGTCTCTCCGTCGCTGCTGTGCAAGAAAAGTGCTTAGCTGAGCGAGTAAACCCTAAACCCTAAAAGACCATAGCATAGACTGCTCTCTGGGGACTTTCTAGACCACTGAAGGATATATACAGTGGGACAAACGCCACTTCAAACTGATCCCCCGTGAGTTTCCATTGAGACTGTCCATGCACCTCATTCCCTTAAGTTACACTGTGCCGGTGCGACGGTCTAGACATCGTAGAAGCCATTACCAGCCGCATGGTTACTCGCAGCATCCTGTGAGTGTGTGCTAGGCATGTGGTCTGCCGAAGTCCTCTGAGTCAGCTGTGGGGTGGATTGGTAGGGCGTCTCAGCGGTCTGTGATCTCTGGGGCCCCACATACGGCGATGACTGATACCTCAGCCGAGCGTCGTTGGTATGGGCAACGGGTGCTGCGCCCATCTGTGATGACTCGGCCGAGAGTGCGTGTGGGGTGGGCGGGGTATTGTAGGATGTCACACTGCTGCTTCCGCTTAGACTGTTACTACTGGCATAGCCCAACGGGTCCTGTACACCCACGTGTGATGGGTTGGCTTGCTGGCTGTTGTGGGGGTACCTACTGTCTCGGTTGGTGTGTGGCGGGTGGTTATACTGTCCGTTGTAGCTGTAAGGCCCCCCAGTGACGGATGCGTGTGAGCTATGAACGGGCGCGCTAGTCATGTTCTCAAACTGCTTTGTGCTGATATTGGCATTGGTCTCTCCTCGAGCAATGTCGGGCGTCTGTGCGTATGTCACTTCGCGGATCTCCTCAGAGTCATCGCCAACCTGTCGGTTTATAAGAGAAACCTTCGGATAAGCCGGTGTTTGATACAAGATCTGAAACCATGGGATTAACTTAAGCCTTAAACTCTAAGGCCTCGCCAGTTAAAAACGTTTCTCAGGGAAACGGAGTGAACAAATCGAGCTACCAGAGCAGAGAAGTTGCATTGCGCATGCTACAGCAACTATGATTTGGCCAACGCGTGGAAGGGATATATATATATACATTTATATAGAACATCGAATATATAAATATATATTTATAAAACATAGCGAAGCATTTGGCAAATGCCACTTACGTCACAGGCGGGAGGTCCCTGTTTCACGTTGTCGTACTGATGATCCTCAGACTTCTTGCTGGACTATAAGCGAATGGAAAGAGGAAAGCCAAGTTTGTCAGTACTATAAAACACGTGACTGATTCGCATCGCAATGTTTTCCACACTGCGAACGATTAGGTCAAGGGCTTAGGGCTTAGAGCAATCGTAGTGTTGTCATGAACGTTCGAATGAACCGTGGGAGTGGCCCAATTGGCAAGAGCACCACCACATATGCCGAGTTTTCTATGAATATTAGTCATCTGTTGCCATGGCGACCTGAGCGCAAACTCGGCTCACAGCTGAACTGTCAAAGCTATATACAACCCACACCGGCAGAATGCTATACAATCGTCGCCTGGGTTAAAAATAAAATAAAAATTATCCAAACCCCTACGCAGAGACCAATCCTACCTTCAACTTTGCAGCTGCAGCACTGAAGAAGTCGATTGACCTTTCGGCCACTGTGCGGCTCTTGGGGGGGGTGTCAGGCACTTCCATTGAGTTTGCTGATCTCATGTCGTCCATGTGTGTGTTGCCCACACTCCCACTGCTTCGTTTGGACTACGGTGTGGTGGTAGTGGTGTCGCGGGTGAGACATTGGATGGACAGATAAAATATCTGAAGCCCTAAAAACTATAACAGGTGCATTGTGATGTATAGAAAGTGGACAACTTTACACTCTGGATGTACCTGAATGACACACTATGACGCAAGGGCAAGGCTTGAAATGGATACAAACCAAACAACAGTCGCACCACGACCAGACATTTGCTTCCCAAAGACGAATTAGCTGCTGCTGCAATGTTGACACTAGCCATGTACACCACGACACGAGGCAGCACAGTCCCATGCCAACCCTTGCAGTAGCTTACCTTAATGAAGGACTTAGTTCTAGCAACCAAGGAATTCCTGGGCAGAGACGACTTACGCGACATCGACATACACGAATCATCGTTGTAGGAACCCCGAGACGTTTTCTGCAGTGTGTGGGGTGTGTAATGGTTCTGTTAGATATGTCCGTACTTTGTTGTAGCGTATTGTGCAGAGGAGGACTGCTTAGCCGATAGTAGCTGCCGTTGACACGCCCGAAGAACCTCTCACTGCGTTGGCTATGTCATTCACAGAGACCGCTGGTCTGTCTGCCCCATGGAGTGGCTCAGGGATCCAATTCAATACCAGTATAGTGCCCATTAAATACCAATTCAATATCAATTAAATATCAATTCAACACCAATGAAGTACCAAAATATCAATTTAATACTAATTCAAAATCAATTCAATACCAATTAAAGAACGTCAGCAGTGCGTCACCCTAAACCCTAAAACCATACACTGTACTATCCACAGACCCAGCCCCACCCCACATACCATTTCCTTGGCCTGTCCACGACGGCGCTTATCCCAGCAGATGAGTACAATGAACAACACCAGCCCAATCAATCCAAACAACACACCCAGGGCTATACCCAGCACGTGGGGGTTGTACTCGTGCTCAAGCTCTTCTAGCACTCCATTATCTACCAGGAACTGCCGCGGGTCTTCCTCCACACTACCTGCGTAGTCATCGGGGTCCTAGAAAAGGCAGTGCGTGGGAAAGGCCAGACGACCAATGATATGAGCCAGTTACGTTTAATGCGAGGTTGTTTATATGTCTCACACACTCGTCTAACATACAGACGATGCCTCTGCCGCGTATGCTATGCCTGTTGGTGCTTTACTACACAGACAGGCGCTCATACGAACACATGAGTGTGTGCGCAGCTACCTACCCGGATATCCACCGCTTGCAGAGTGGCACAGGCGATGGATGTGCCGTTCTGCAGCACCACCACTGAACGTCCGGCAATGGTGTCCTTGCCGTACAGCGGCATGCTCTCCACCGGAACAACTGCTGTGAGGGCCAGTTTGGTTGTGTAGTGGCCCTGTGGGAAGACATCGCGGGAGACGTAGTGAGTGGTTGAGTACAGCATCGTCAGGGAACTCTAAAACCCTAAAACCAAAACCCAACAGGAATGGGTGATCTGAGCAGGACATTGCCTTAAACTTCTTGGTGGACGAATCTATGGCAAACTATAAAGATGTGTGAGAATACAGTATCGAGTGTCCTAACTAAAGCACGAGAATATAATGCGGTTGCGCGGGACCAGGGAAGCCACACTTGATATCCTAACCAGAGACTAAACATTGGGAGCAGAAGCAACGGACGGTGCTATGCGGGACGGATGGCAGTGGTTTGGTACAGAGTGGTATCCCTTTGGGCTACTGATTGGTTTGGCACAGTCGCTCTGAGATAGTTGGTACGCCCCACAAAGCAAAAAAAGGGTAAAGATATGTGCATGTATAACAGTAGGTACCTGTAGATCCTGCACCTCTTCCACCACACGCAGATCACCGGACATCCGTCGCAGTTGATCGCCCACAGCACAATCGACTGCATCCGCATCACATCCAGTGTTGTAGCTGCGGAGAGGTTGTGGAGGTCGTGTAAGGTGATATATATATATATATATAAATATATTGTATAAGATGGTGTGCATGTGTGTGGGGTGACGGCGGGATGGATGTTATGTTTTGTTCCAGTATTAGCCCCACTGGCACACTGAAGATGTGAGAGTGTTTCCTCGGACGCCAAAATATGAAAGAGCTACCTGTGCGACAGACGCTCAACGATGAATGCGTATAATCAGTCTTCGTCCCCAGATGTCTTTATAGAGTAAATTCTTATCCGCCATCAGCAAGCAAACCCTAAAACAGTTCATACCTACCTGTTCTGTATTTTGCCTTCTGGGTCGTAGATGGGCCCTAAATCTCCGCACATGGAGTTCTGGCCATTGGGGACGGACAAATCACGGATGTACCATCGATATTCCTTGAACTTCTCCACTCGATTGACTAAGTTAACCATCACCTGTGGTACAGGCGAGCAGCAGAGACAAATAATGGTTTTAGGGCTTAGGGTTAGAGGTGGTTATGAATACAGAATCGAACCACTGCAGGCAAAGTCAAGCACAGACGTAGACAGTGAACAGTAGTGTTGTAGGGTATTAGAGGGTCGTTTTAGACAGCAAACATATAAGAACGGGGTGGAAATAGAGCAATTGGATGAGCTAGGAATGCAGAGGGGTCTGAGAGTCGCTCACACATGACTCGGTACACAGAGTGCGAGCTCGCCTAGCATACAGGCGGGATATACAATCCAGCTAATACAGAGCTTAAAGACGAATGTATGTAATAGGACGATACTATTAGGCCCTGTCTGATACATCTGAGTGACATACATTGGTGACAGGGAGGCCGTCGTCCGTGTTGGCACTTGCTGAGGTTTTTATACTGCCCACCAGATCACCACCCGTAAACCTGGTTGAGGGTGTTCGTGTGTGTTGTGTGAGAACAGCAACGCACGCATTGACGACCAGTCTGTTCGTTGCGCATGGCAAGCGATCATGTTCATCGTTCGGAGTAACACACACACACACACACACACATATATATATATATATGTCTATATATATTGGCACACACACGTGCACAGCTCTATAGTCAATTACCAATGCAGTACACAGTACCGAGATGTGCAGTGCGGACTGACCTGGCAGTGTAGTCAGGTCCCGCTGCGTCTTTGGTAATAGTGGCACACGCGATATTCTCGCCGTCTTGTTTGTGTATGGCGAATGATTTATTCTCCAGACTGAAAAGGAAATAGAAATCGAAACAATCGGATCAATCGGAAGTGGAGAGGGTATGTCCTTGTAGCGGTTGGTGCAAAGTAGGGTAGTGTGGAGGTATATCTCCAGGGTTTCTGAGGTGCTGAGGAGATGAGCCATACACGCTGCAGTGAAACACCGTAGCAAAATCTATTTTTAGCCCACAGTTAGACTCTGTTCAGCCAATAAGAATTCGGAATAAAACACGTGAACCAATGTGGGGATATGTATATATATATATATATATATATATATATATATATATATATTTATATGTATGTGTGTGTGTAGAACATCTAACGCATAAAAAACTATGGCGTCCTGCATGGGAGTGAAATTTCTAAAAAGATGCACCTAAAATAGGGTCATGGGTCCAATTGCTAAGTCCCGGTCTTACACAAAATGGGTATACAGTCCTTAGCGCAGGTCACTTACTTGTTGACATCGGCATTTATCAGATAGGCTGAGTTCATCACCAGATTGTCTGAACTCAGAGATCCCACACTGCCCCAGAGGATGGACAAATAAAGAGGAATCAATGCAATGCATAAGATATCATTACAGTGCACGCGTGGCTTCCTTAGCAGTCAGTGCAGTAGGTGGTTTTAAAAGGCTGCCCTACTTTAGCGTAAGCCTATGTTCAAATATCTCACATTGATTGGATCTTTTAGGGTTTAGGTCTAGTTGTGCCTTTTCCGCGTATGCTATTCGTGTGCCTGATAGTGCGCTGATCAAAACATCCGTTACAGGGGATACATGGCAGTGCTTACCTAGCACACACACATACAGACAGACACACCTTCTACTCAGGTCGCCGACACTGCAAAGACTGTCGTCTTGCTCGCACTGTTCACTGTAGGCGCCCTCTACTTTGAAGTACGGGTCATAGGGCACTGTGCAGTGACGGGGGGTGCGACTGTACACAGTCAATGCGCGGCATGCACACGAAACATGGCAGATGCTTGAGGGTTTAGGTGTTACTACACTATAGAACTTGTTCAGGAGCTATGCATATGGGTCTTATACTTTGTGAAGTGTGTGAGAGTCTGTGCGGATTTGAAGATATGAGAGAAGACACAGTAGCAATATATACTCTATCCATATCATGCAGTTAAAATGACATACGCTTGAACCCTAAAACATGTATACGCCGTGGTGCAATTACGGGTATCTTGTGGAATGCGAGGAGGTAATTGAAATACATATTAGTTCTAAATATAGTACGCACGTTTATCTGTTGTTAGGTGTTACACCAGTCCTAATACACAGACTTGCAAAGATATGAACGACATCGGGCAGTACGAACAATCACCTTGCTCTTCTATCCCACCAACTATACATACACATGATAATACAACAACACACTCCTATCCCCTACTTACATCCACTCCTCCCGCAGGATGATCGTGAAGCTGCCAGCGAGTTGATGGAAGCAGAGAGAGCTGTTCCGGCCAACCTGCCCTTGTAAGTGATCTGCAACGACACTTCGACGGGTTCATCCACATACCATTGCTTGACCACGGTAGTCCCTAGAAACACAACAGACCAAAACGTCAGCGCACAGAATACGCCATGGGCTCACAGAGAGTGATTGTAGGGCTCTACTTTTGGATCTATAATTCAATCTGCCAGTATATTTCTTAATTGACTGTACCATGGGATATATCATTGGATCTGCCATTGGACGACATTGTTTCCACTCTGTACGCTGCTGTTGGAAGTTGTTGGAAGTGATTGTTCGATACTACAGGACACCCAGTACATCAAACATTCCAGAATTCAGCACAGATGTTGTGTTTGATATTCCATAGTAGCGCACATAGCAGCACAGAGTTATATGGAAAACTTCCTTGGAGTAATACTAGGCTTAATTCACCAATCAAATATATTAATTAACGACAAATTCTTTTTGTATTTTGTGTACGTGTGAAAATAGAAGTATACATACATATATATATGCATATAAATATACATATACAAATACACACACACATATATATATATATATATGAACGTACATATATGTATATATATATATATATATGAATGAAATTCTAACCTCTTTACCAAAATCAAACAATACAAGCAAATGTCAACATATTTATACACATACATATATACACATATATAGATATATATATATATACATATATACACAAATAATTATGAATAAAAATCTGATTATGAATCAGTATTCTAATACATATGCAAATGGAAGTATCAATATGAAGATATTTATTAGTAGAGATCAATATATATATATATATATATATAATAGAACATTAAACTACTTGAAAAAATAGAAAACCCACACACACACACATATATATATTATATATATATATATATATATATATATATATATATATATATATATATATATATGTGTGTGCATATATATATATTTATATGCACTGATGCACGTACTTTCAAGCATTTTTTGTACTGAGGGATATATAATATATATATATATATATATATATATATATATATATATAATATATATAGTTATATATATATATATATATATATATATATATATTATATATATACATATATATACATATATTATATATATATATATATATATATATATATATATATATATATCCATCCATATATTCATTACAACAAATTTGTATCTATATATCTCATTTATATTGCATGCACACAACAAACATACATATATGCATGTATGTATTCGTTTATATAGATAAAATATACATCTGTTTTACAAAAATACCATGCGTGTTTTTTATATATGTAGACAAATACAAATTATATATATATAATTAAATATACGAGTACATATGTATGTATATGCGCAGACACATAGTTATATATATATATATATATATATATATATATATATATGTATTTATCTATGCATATCTACATATTTATGTATCAATATATATATATATATATATATATATATATATATATATATGTGTGTTTGCGTGTATGTGTGGGTATTTCATAGCTATACTTATACCGATCTATGCAAATAAACATAAACTCTTTGATTTTAACAGCATACCTGTAACTAGTTCACTTGAGAAATGACCCCATGCCCGCACCGTGGCATCGTAACTCTCTGCCAATACACAACCCAGGCAAACAACCCCTGTGTTCAGTTTGGATCAAGGGTAGGTGTGTGGTTATTGGTAGGGTTGGAAGCTTTTTTAGTGCAAGTATAATACAGTCGAGTACCATAACACATACTGAATCACCTCAATTGTCATATTGTGATACAAAAATAAAAACGGATGTACATACTGTACACGTTGCCATGACGCATCTGACAGCCGATGTTCGCAAAACATACCTATGGCAGTAACCCTCCGCATGTTCAATCTATAATATAAATTTCTGGTTGAACGTCCAAGGAGGTACAGTTAACGTATATACTATCCACAATTGACAGGTACAATCACCTATAGTAGTCACCTATAGCAAGGCATATGTTAGGCGTGTAAGTGTTTATTCGGTGCAGGTGCTTCATAATAACCCAAATACGCAAAGCCCTCTTTGTTCACAAAAAGTTCAACTTTCCTATTCTTTTGCAAAAAAAAAAAAGGATATGTAAAACATAAATCATAAAGTACTGATTCGTTTACGACATTATATGAGACAGGAGCCGAAAGTGTGTATTTTATCTGCCATCCCTCGATATTACTGCCTATTTTATTTGTGACCCAGCGACCAGATATTTCAAAGACTATTTGCGACATCAGAGATGTCTTAAAATAATTATCGTAAAATACAATTCTGATACCGATTGGTTCGGAGTTAAATTCACCCTAACAACCATGTCATTGGTTGATTGCACCTCTAAAACTAGGTTACGCGTGTTTGCAAAAAAAAACAGAAATGTACTTATGTATTTACCTAAATAACCTTTGTATTATAACTAAAAAATATATGTATTCCAATAAAACAGCGTGTGTGTTTGACCTCGCATCTGAGATACCTGATCGCGGCCCTCACAGTTTACGAGTGTACGACTGTACGTTAAATGCTTTCAAAAAATAATACATATTCAAATAATGTATGTAAAAACGTATACCATACATACCTGGCTTTTTTTTTGACGGATGTACACACCACAATGTATGGGCATATGGCTGTATGGCACCTCATGCAAGCTAAATACCAACGGACGACAACATTTAGCTATCGCAACAAAAACTATGCATTATCACATATCCTGAAGCCTGAAACTTTTTGAAGATATTTTGAATAGACTGATAAAAAAAAGGTATCTTGATATTTACTGGTCGATTATTAAAATTACATTTACATTTACTTCTTATTTATATGTAATAAGTTATGTATTTATAAATGATAGTTGTATATCATCAGTAACTTCTGATCTCTGAACTCTATCAGTGCTATCATACCACACACATACTTTAAAATAAATAAATTTTTGGTTTGCTGAATATTTATAGGCCCAGGCTCTGGTCTCTGGATAATAATTAATAGGTCTCAAAAGAAAATCAGGTCTCTCTCTGCGATGTCTAATTTAGAAGGCTATGCTGTGAGAATCCAAAAATTTGAAACAGGGCCATGTGTCTTTTTTAAAATATATAGTATGTAGGTCGCTTTGTAAAATACTAAATAAACAATCACCTTCTCGCCTCGGTTGAAACAGATATTTTAAAATACCACACGTCCCCTACACTCTTCACAGAGAGGAAGGCAACTTCTTGCAAGTTGCATCTCCCTTTGTACGAAACCGAAGCGAGTCTCACAGTCATAAAAACTTGAGACCAGACTTTAGATACTGGAGGTCATAATGGCAGAGCGTCGTGCTTAGTAGTAGATAGACAAATAAAGGTGATTTTTCATCCTTATCTCGACCAGGCTATTATTTTACAGTCAGTCCTGAGCTGGTGGTCATGAGAGCTCTGTGTATACGCCATGACTTGACACAAGCAAAGTGCCATGCGAGTCATTATATCCGCTTACTATTCTTCAAAACAAAAATATTCACTTTTCGGAGTATAGATTTGTGTTTTGTAACTCACATACACGATTGTTTGGGATAAATTGTTGAGTACAATACGAAATATACAATCCATCTTTGCTTGCTATATACACTCAACTTTAGCTGTAATTTTCCATTGAAATTGTGCCTGTTGCCTGTAGTGTATGTATGAAAATCCGGTCAAGAATGTGTGCTGAAAGGTATCTAGGTTTTTAAAGGGTCCTTAATCGTCCTTACCAAGAATGAAACATGACAGCAATCAATCAGCTGTCCTCAAATCTAGCCCAAAAACGTGGAATACGTACTCTATGTCTGTCAGAATTGAAGCTCTGCTTTGATAGCAAACTTACATGAGATTAAAAACAAATTTATGTCTGACAATTTAGTATCTCATTTGATCGTATGTGTACATGCCATATACTCCCGAGTTGTAATCATACATAGTTAATACACACATTTCATATATATATACAGTATCTACACAAACCATACATACATCCTCATACAAGGGTGTTATATTGTCTGTATCAAAGGGGAATATACTTTGGCTTTCATAATTTTTTTGCTAAAAGCCTATATACCTCTTATTCTGCATTGCGCTTCTAGCTTTTACTTATCGACTTCGTTTAAACGTTAATTAGTGTTGCATTTAATGGTATCGCAATTACAAACTATGGCTTTACGTTTACGGATATTGTGTATACGTCGTCTCCATAGCTCAGATTAAAATTGGCGGATGTGCCGAACTGGCAGGTGTGACAATCCCCACTTCGACAATTCCAATTGGCTGCTGAGACCACCAAATATCATTTTTAAATAAATGTTCATCAAATACTCGATATATTGGTGTCATGTACCGAATTGGCATACGTTATCTGTATCCCTACTGTACGACTGCTTGTGCGTCATGCTCTTGTTCAGCTGGTATTCTATGTCTGCCTAGTTTTGGCGCGGCTCGACTAATAGTGACTGTTTATACAACCCGTCCTCATTCCAGAGCAAGAACAGGTGCGTGAGATGCCATCGCAGACCATTCACGACAGTGAAGTTGTACTCATTCTTCTGGTAATCGAGAATCTGTGTGATGGTCCTGTGCGGATGACAGTTAAGAGAATAGTGAGGTAGTGCTAAATGGGTTCTAATGTTGTAGGCAAAGAATGGCTAAGCGAAGCAGTAGAACTATGTGACAACGTACACAGATCGGCCATGGCCTTGCAGGTGAGTGTCTGTATGTGCATTCTGGGTGGGTACATAGGGACCTTGGCCTCAGCAAGTTACAGCCAGCCACGGTTGGGAATCTAACGACATATCAAGTCTACTTGAATCTAAAAACTCAATGATACTTATCTGTACTTAACACATCTCTCTGCAAAGCAACACAGATAGAACACGCGGTTGGTATTTGCGTCAGTGATACATAACTGTACTTAACACATCTCTCTGCAAAGTTCTATACTTAACACATCCCACTGCAAAGTCCTGTAGACTATCCCTACAGGGCACAATGCCACATGCATCATGTAATTACCCAGCAAAGTATCACCAAGTACCACCGATTGATAAAATCCTAAAACCCTTGAATTCTAGAACCCTAAAACCACACACCCGGCAAAGATTCGTCGCTTGTTGAAGTTAATCTGTCCACCAGGCAGCTTGTCGGGATTGCCTTCCTCGATGAATGTCAAATCAGTTAGGTATATACCTGTGCACATGACGTGAGATAAATAACACAGGGAGTATTAGTTACACACGTGGACGGTTGACTGGTGGAATTATCACAGTGTGTGTATCTGAAAAAGAAAATATCTGTACCTATAGTTGCGTGACAATATTCAGGGCTGACAAACGCTTAACCTTGACTAAACAGACAACGAGCAACTGATGACCAGCCCGTTTTAACGTATTGATCATATGCTTCATTAGCTACAGATTCTATGTACTCTGAAAACGGGCGAAAGAAAAACGTTTCTGCTCGCCCTCATGTCTATCAACTTCGGATATGAAACTAACGGATCGATTGAGAGCACCTCTGAACTCAGTGACGGATAAATTATATTTACAAATACCTTCTGTCCGAAAGTTTTTAGGCCTTATTGTCCAAAACGTAATGTTATGTTAGGCACACCTGCTATTCATGTACCGCTTATTGGTACAGTATTTTCGTCTCGATTGACAGTGCAATTACATCTCAGGTGTCACCAACTCTTTTTCATCACACTATATATATATATATTTATATATATGCAATTACATCAATTACATCCTAGGTGTCACCATCTCCTTCGCATCACACTATATATATATATATATATATATATATATATATATATATATATATATATATATGTCGATAGATACAATATATATATATATACATTATAAAACCCTAAATTCTAAACCTCGATTCTTAGAGCATGCCCTACCACACAGTCCATACGTTCACCCACCACGAGCAAACACAGCCACATACCCAGGAAGGGAATGCAGGAAGTGTCTATTAACCCCTGCAGATGTGTGCGGTAGACCTTGTAGTTGTTCGCGTCTGACACCAGCTGCTTTAAGGCGTCCAGTGCACCTAGTGTTATATCCGGAACCTCCTGTGAAAGAGAGAGAGGTGTGTGTGTGTGGAGGGGGTGGTAGGTAGAAGGGTGTGTTGGGATTACTATGGTCTCAGCTGTGGCGATGGTGGTCATTGGGTTTGACCAGTGAAAAGTTTTAGTTTCAATATGGGGTTTTGGGTTTCAGGGTTTAGGGTAGTAGGCTCGAGGACACGCTTCCACTGTAATTGAAATGGCATATTTTCGTATATGAAACCTAATTACTCACGTCTTCTGAACAAAGAGAAAGACAGCCACCGGGTAACAGTAAACTCACAATACACTATACTAAAAAAATAGCCATTCATAATTAATTGTCTTATTGGCATAGCCTTTGTATCTCTAATGAATCGCAAACACGCCACAAGCCCCAGTACAGCCTACGTAGAGATACTTGCACACAGAATACCCCAAACTTTAAACCCTAAACGCTTGAGCTTAATATATCGCTCAATACGCACATGATACTTACCGCCCACGTCTTCTTGAGTCGAGTGATAGACGAACTGCTCAGCGACGCCACAATTGTGAAGACAGAATTGAAGTTGTTGAGCTCGAGACATTTCTGTGTGGCGTGTGCAGAGGACAACGATGTGGACGTTAGTACTGAATGGCCAGGAAGACAAGGTGATGGTAACACGGTCTCTGTATCAGTTGTCAGGGTTTACGGTTAGAGTGTTTAGGGGATAAAAATCCTAAAATCCTAAAACCACTGTGACAAACAGGTTTTTTTGAAGGGAGTTTTCAGTTTGGGTTTAGGGCTCATGAGGCAAGTGTTGTCTTAGCTCTGTTCATATACACACTGCCATGCAACAACGACCATACCGTCAGCCACAGTCACTCACATAACGTACCTCTGCCAGTGTAACAAGGTATTTGATAGTGTTGACTCGTTTCTTTGTGGACGTACACTGCAGGATCAACGTAGCTACCCAAAGGGCCATCTACAGATGAACCATCCGCCGCAAATGAGGTACAAGGCACGTTAGGGTAAACGGTTGAGTGAACAGGTGCACAAAAACTATACTAAGACCCTGAACTACACAATAACTATATTTAGACCCTAAACTACACAATAACTATACTAAGACCCTGAACTACAAACGTCTGACTGAGGATCCAAGATGCCGATTACGAGCCAGAGTCCAAAACTCCTGGGATATGGACAGGCTGGACTCTTGTATGACTGTATCTGGCCCGGGGTTTTTAGGTTAAGCAAGTGGCAGAGTGCTCTATATCTTTTTTATCTGAACCCAAACGTGAATCAAAATGGAAGTTGCAGTTTAACCATGGTTCGCGCTTTCGCAAAACAAATACGGGTAAGAAAACCCATAAATAAAATGAACGTTTCCCTCTCTTTTCAGAGCTTTTAGTTTCCCACCGATGCCAGCAGCAAATGGCATGGTAGTCTATGCTTGCATAGGGTTTTAGGGTTTTAGTAAATCTGTGGATATATATTTAGCAACATCCCATAAACACAGCACTATACACACACACACACATATATATATATACATATATATATATATATATATAAATATATATATATGTGTGTGTATTTATATATACGTGGATTTATGCAACTATATTTGGCCCATAAACAGAGTGCAAGTTACATTTGACACGGGCTGACGTCTTCGTCAGTGCTGACTGTCAGTGCCATACGTCATCTGGGTGTCTATTAGCTCGCCATATGTCACACGCATGTGTACCAGTTCTCAGCATTCAGAGAAACCTTAAAACCCTAGAACATACTTCGTTGGCTCGATTAATCATGTTGAGGATGTTGCGTGAGAGGTGCTGTTTCTCCTTTATGTTCCATGATAGGCCCATGGTTTCCTTCGGCTTGATTTTTCTGAAGATATCCCACTCAACCATAGTCAGTTGTCGTGCAACTTCCAGCGGATCGATGTCCTGCGCCAGGGGTAGTAGATGGTGATAGGGGTTTAGGATCTTTAGGTTTCAGGATTAGGCTTCCTACTCTATGCAAACATTCTATACATCACAGGCTACCGAACTTTTAGGTCGTCTCGCATACTACTACACACTCCAAAGGAACGTCACCTACCGTAACGTTGGAGATCTTCTTGATATTAACGTCCACTAGTGGCTTTGGTGGTGACTGTTGAATGGTTAAGTTGTACGTGGCCATGGGGTCGGTGCTGTTTGCGCCGTAGATCTGTGGGCCGTTCAAACGGATTGGTATTCGTTTAACCGGCACATAAGATGGCGCGTGACATGTGGCAGCCCCGGGCGATTGTTAATGTGATGCTTTAATGGATGTGCAAGATGGGGCAAGGTTTTTGGGTTTAAGAGCTAAAAAAAACCTCAATTGGTATATATACAGGCTGATGCGGATATGTCTGTATGTGCATATGATGACACATGTCAGTGTTAGTCGCCACGTCATTCGGCCCATTAAGCGGCACACACACACTGTCGCAACACCGTACCACACACGCACGTCAGAGCACTTCCTCTGCTGACTGGCACAGTGTATTGGCTGCCTCGTTCGTATGATGGGCTATAAAATGAAACGGACCATCCAACTATAGTTGTTCACATCTGATACTTCATCTGATGAGTGTCCAGAGTGTCTGTGTAGCGCACACTCATGCTCTCTGCCTACCACATCTCGAGGTCAGTACAGCTTTGAATAGTCAGGCGAAACACTGCAGGCGAATGCTGACTCATTGGATTTACCGCATGCACTTCATTGCTAATGTCGTTTGGCGCCGCCCACATACGTGTGTATAGTATACAAATAGAGCATCTCTAACACACACACACACACACATATATATATATATATACCCAAATGCACTACATCTACACACATCACAGTGAGTATTCCCATGACTGACTTACATAGCACTTCTTCATATGTCCTCTGAGATTTTTGGCTGCATTGGGGAGGTCTTTAGCAATCAGCTCAACGAATGTGTCGAAGCGTGTTTTGAGTACGGCATCGTTCTGGAAGTCATCTACAGCCAAAGTAACCCACTGTTTCAAACTACAGAAGATTCTGCAAAGCGTGCCAAACGGATTGGATGCTGAGTAATGTATTGTTCAGCGTCAGACCACACTAAACGGCTTCAGCGGTTCGAACGAATATATTCAGAAACCGATGTGGGGTACGTTAGACAGCATACAATACTGTGACATAAACGATTTGACCAAGCACAATCGCAACTTTGGGGATAGCTATCAGACTACCTATGCAATGAAATATGATACACACACTATCACTAATGCGAGCAACGAACTATGTCACTCATTGTCACTTAAGGCGAATGACCACACAGCTGTTGCATTGCGCGGGAGAAGTAGCTCAGATGTGTTTGGGGGTTTAGGGTTGTAAGGGTTTTAAGGGTTTAAGACGATGTTTCTAATAACTATGTGTGGTTGTAATTAAATACCTGAGCTTCACAGAGATGTCGACCTCTTTACTCCAAATCGCTTTTTGTTTTTGTGATAGGCCCGGCGGCGTATCGCGATTATATCTGCGCACGAGATAGTTGAGATTATGCTACTGTTTCAAATGCAACCAATGCCACAAATTTAAGAATCAGCATGAGTATATATTTGTATAATTTTTTCAACATAGCCGACTTTTTTTGTCGAAAAACGATATCCATAGCAACCAGGCCAGCTTAATGTACATGCAGTGTAATAAAGTTGATCGAAAAATAAAAAAGAAACGTTTGTTCATAGCTACCCCACCACATACCTGATTATCAGTAGATCCATGAACTCATGTGGTGTGGTGAACGAACTCATCGACAGATGGAAAGCCATCCAGAACTCTGGGTCTGTCAGAGGTGTAGCATGGAGATATGATCAATACACTTGGTACTCGTCTTAGGTGTAGCAGGGAGATATGATCAATACATTTGGTACTCGTCTTGTTACCAAACTTGAAGCGCTAAAACCCTATACCCTAAATCCTAAACTCTACCAGTGTGTGTGTCGGTGTGAGGGCATACGTACGTGCATGAATTGGTGCGTAGTGTTGTCGCAGCGCTACTGAGTCCTTGAGAGAAGGGTACTAGTACCTGACGTAATAGGTTACAATTTTGGGATGTCCTCGCAGTAGCAAGTTAGTTGACAACTTCTATTACGGGGATATCACAATATATATATATATATATATATATATATATCTGGTACATACCAATGTGCTCGTGGAATGTTAGGCGCAGTACAAGGCCTTTGAGTGAGCCGCCCGTGACTCTGGGGAGGGCAGGTGACGTTTTAACATCGGTGTCACTGCCCATAGAGGTGCGTGACGTTTGGGTATCAACAGTGTCAGAACTTTTGACACTGCTAGAGTCCGTGTCAAGGTCAAAAGGTTTGACACTCTTTGAGAGCGGGGCGTTTTCCCAGATGATGTCAGCTGTCAAGGGGAAGGCCAAGAGCTGCGCGAAAGCAGGCTCCTGTGGTCCATGTTGTATGTTAAGGGCAGAGCAAGGAGATGCATGTAAGTAGGTATGAAAGATCAGAATATGGAACTGATGTATGTATGTAGGTATAGAAGGCTGATGTATGAAAGGTCGGTGTATGGAAGGGATGAATGTAAGTAGGTATAAAAGGCCGATGATCATTTCCGGATACGCAGTTCTACGTGTACATATAAATAAGCATATGCTATCAACAAACAAACGACACTTCATAGCATACAACAATACATACTATCACACAACACTTCTTAGCATACAACAATACATATTAACATACAACACTTCTTAGCATACTACAATATACAAACATACAACACTTCTTGGCATACTACAAAACATTTTAACATACAACACTTCATACATACACCACTTATTAGCACACATCACTACTTCGCTTACCGGCATTTCACGCACACTATGTGAGCGCAGCAGCGTGTCCTGATCGTTGGACAGACACAGATTGAGATTCTTCATCTGGTTGCTCTGGGTTTTCTGTTGTGGTTTTGACAATGTGTTAAATGTGAGACTCACAAAAGTGTTCAGCTGGAAAGCGGTTGTCACACGTTCTCTATAATTCACTATAGTTTACAATAGGGATGTAGTAGTTTACAATCTAATCCCTCAACCATAAGAAACTCCCAAAAAAGCGTAAACTCTAAATACTGTTATATTGAGACCAACTTGCCTAGCCAAGAAAATACCGAAAACCCTAATATCCTAACACCCGAAACCCTAGAGCCCCGACCTTCTTCTCGTAGGCCGCAGCCCGTTCTTTGAGCTCGTCTATCCTGGGCGTCTGTTGGGCTATGGCGTCGTGCAGAGTAGTGACCATTGAACGGACTACATCGGCCGAGCGTTTCACCGCACTCAAGAACTGTGCGCGACTGTCTGCTGGCGGCCATACACCTGGGGTTTAGGGTTCTAGGGTTTTAGGGTTTGAGAGATGTTGGGTATGCACATATGAAAGGGTAGGGGATTTTTACGGTCAAGTGATTGTTGGAGGTATGTACTTGATGTGGATAGGAGTGCCGTGATGGTATAACCCTTTCGATTGGCTGGGATTGAATATAGTTCGGTATTACGAAAAAAAACTAAAATAAAGACGGTATATACTTAAAACATTAGGGAGAGTGTGTGTGGAACATGTATCCCGCGAAGAAAGCAAGGCCCCACAAGTACAACTGCCCACAAGGACTATTTATCATCAGACTTCATACCTCATAAATGTATATTAATATATATATATATATATATATATATATATATATATATATATATATATATATATATATATATATATATATATATATATAATAAATATAATATATGTATATATATTTGTATATATATGTATATATATATATATATATATTTATATATATATATAATATATTTACATTCAAATATATATTTTATATACAAAATATATACAAATATATATACATATAAATATATATATATATATATATATATATATATATATATATATATTTTGTATAATTTTTGTGTAGATATATATATTTATATATATATATATATAATACAAAAAAGAGATATATATATATATATATATATATATATATATATATGTATATATATTTGTATATATTTGTATATATATATACATATATATATCAATGTATATATATATGTATATATATATATATACAAGACACAGCTGTATAGGCACATAGACATACCTGTGCTGATCATGCATGTGATGTGAACTTGGTGTGTGAGTGAGGCCATGGCATAGACTGCCTGGTTAATGCGTGCATTGACAGCATCGTCTAAGGCACACGTTTCCAGTCCATCTAGTTCTTGCATAGTTTGTCGTATTGCGTTGAACATTGTCTCTGAGGCCGATTTATACTTCTGTGAACAATAGTCGGATATGAAGAAGAAATGAGGACTAAAATGGTGCTATTTACATAAAGAAGGTATATACTCAACTGTATCTTAATTATTTGCACACGTACGGATACATACATATCCTCGTACAGACTCATTACACACACACATACTTATGAATACATATATATTCATATATATCTACACATACATATATACATGTATATATATATATATATATATATATATATATATATATATATATATATATATATATATATATATATATATATATATATATATATATATATATATATATATATATATATATATATATATATACATATATATATATATATAAGTAAGCATATATATATATATATATATATATATATATATATATATATATATATACATATATACCTAATATATATATACATATATATAATATTCATGAATATATTATATAAATTTGTTATATATATATATATATATATATATATCATTAGACATATATATGTACATACCTCCTTCTGTTCGTTTCTGACCACCTGTGCGACATGGGTGACTTCCATCTC